>OZ057400.1:109306853-109414353 GCA_964056695.1 Melieria picta | reverse complement strand
CACACACTCATACATATGTAGTATAGATTTGTATAGACATATACATATATACTCGTTTACATATATACTTTGGTGCATTTGAGCTTATTTGATTTTTGGTATTATTGCATGTATGCAGGTGTACATGTGTGTGTGTGTTTGTGTATGTTGGTAAAAGTTGTAGCTTTCGCTTTATTTAAAAAGGCTGGCCACACCGCTTCGACACAGGCACAGGTACCAAATCTCATGAAGAGCTGAACCAGCACACCAAGCGTCGACACTGCGAATGTCAGCGACACACACACACAGTCGAATTTGTTGTGTTTTCTTCAAGTAGTTTATTGCTTTGCTTGGCGCTTTTTTACTCCTATTTTAGTAGTAGAAAATGTGTAGTTGAAAAAGGCAGAAAGAAAGCGAAGAAGAAATTTGGGAAGAAATTTTCAGCGTATGAATTTCAATGCTGCGCTCTTGTGGACAAAAAGTGTTGTCATCAAAAAATAAGAGAACTCTAAAGTAAGAATAGTGGTGGAAATAGAATGTGGAAAATATTAGGGATTTTCTATAATGTTCAAATAATAAAATAACACATATAATAACATAAAAAATTATAACTAAAGGGTAGCCAGACAAGAAAGATAAGAAAATAAATTTAAGTTAGTAGTTAGTACTTAGCAGTTAGTCGTAAGTAGTTAGTAGTTAGAAGTTAGTAGTTAGTAGTTGTACTTAGTAGTTAGTAGCAAGTAGTAAGTAGTAAGTAGTAAGTAGTAAGTAGTAAGTAGTTAGTAGTTAGTAGTTAGTAGTTAGTAGTTAGTAGTTAGTAGTTAGTAGTTAGTAGTTAGTAGTTAGTAGTTAGTAGTTAGTAGTTAGTAGTTAGTAGTTAGTAGTTAGTAGTTAGTAGTTAGTAGTTAGTAGTTAGTAGTTAGTAGTTAGTAGTTAGTAGTTAGTAGTTAGTAGTTAGTAGTTAGTAGTTAGTAGTTAGTAGTTAGTAGTTAGTAGTTAGTAGTTAGTAGTTAGTAGTTAGTAGTTAGTAGTTAGTAGTTAGTAGTTAGTAGTTAGTAGTTAGTAGTTAGTAGTTAGTAGTTAGTAGTTAGTAGTTAGTAGTTAGTAGTTAGTAGTTAGCAGTTAGTAGTTAGTAGTTAGTAGTTAGTAGTTAGTAGTTAGTAGTTAGTAGTTAGTAGTTAGTAGTTAGTAGTTAGTAGTTAGTAGTTAGTAGTTAGTAGTTAGTAGTTAGTAGTTAGTAGTTAGTAGTTAGTAGTTAGTAGTTAGTAGTAAGTAGTAAGTAGTAAGTAGTAAGTAGTAAGTAGTAAGTAGTAAGTAGTAAGTAGTAAGTAGTAAGTAGTAAGTAGTAAGTAGTAAGTAGTAAGTAGTAAGTAGTAAGTAGTAAGTAGTAAGTAGTAAGTAGTAAGTAGTAAGTAGTAAGTAGTAAGTAGTAAGTAGTAAGTAGTAAGTAGTAAGTAGTAAGTAGTAAGTAGTAAGTAGTAGGTAGTAGGTAGTAAGTAGTAAGTAGTAAGTAGTAAGTAGTAAGTAGTAAGTAGTAAGTAGTAAGTAGTAAGTAGTAGGTAGTAGGTAGTAAGTAGTAAGTAGTAAGTAGTAAGTAGTAGGTAGTAGGTAGTAAGTAGTAAGTAGTAAGTAGTAAGTAGTAAGTAGTAAGTAGTAAGTAGTAAGTAGTAAGTAGTAAGTAGTAACTAGTAAGTAGTAAGTAGTAAGTAGTAAGTAGTAAGTAGTAAGTAGTAAGTAGTAAGTAGTAAGTAGTAGGTAGTAGGTAGTAAGTAGTAAGTAGTAAGTAGTAAGTAGTAAGTAGTAAGTAGTAAGTAGTAAGTAGTAAGTAGTAAGTAGTAAGTAGTAAGTAGTAAGTAGTAAGTAGTAGGTAGTAGGTAGTAAGTAGTAAGTAGTAAGTAGTAGGTAGTAGGTAGTAAGTAGTAAGTAGTAAGTAGTAAGTAGTAAGTAGTAAGTAGTAAGTAGTAAGTAGTAAGTAGTAAGTAGTAACTAGTAAGTAGTAAGTAGTAAGTAGTAAGTAGTAAGTAGTAAGTAGTAAGTAGTAAGTAGTAAGTAGTAGGTAGTAGGTAGTAAGTAGTAAGTAGTAAGTAGTAAGTAGTAAGTAGTAAGTAGTAACTAGTAAGTAGTAAGTAGTAAGTAGTAGGTAGTAGGTAGTAGGTAGTAAGTAGTAAGTAGTAAGTAGTAGGTAGTAGGTAGTAAGTAGTAAGTAGTAAGTAGTAAGTAGTAAGTAGTAAGTAGTAAGTAGTAACTAGTAAGTAGTAAGTAGTAAGTAGTAGGTAGTAGGTAGTAGGTAGTAAGTAGTAAGTAGTAAGTAGTAGGTAGTAGGTAGTAAGTAGTAAGTAGTAAGTAGTAAGTAGTAAGTAGTAAGTAGTAAGTAGTAAGTAGTAAGTAGTAAGTAGTAAGTAGTAAGTAGTAAGTAGTAAGTAGTAAGTAGTAAGTAGTAAGTAGTAAGTAGTAAGTAGTAAGTAGTAAGTAGTAAGTAGTAACTAGTAAGTAGTAAGTAGTAAGTAGTAGGTAGTAGGTAGTAGGTAGTAAGTAGTAAGTAGTAAGTAGTAGGTAGTAGGTAGTAAGTAGTAAGTAGTAAGTAGTAAGTAGTAAGTAGTAAGTAGTAAGTAGTAGGTAGTAAGTAGTAAGTAGTAAGTAGTAAGTAGTAAGTAGTAAGTAGTAACTAGTAAGTAGTAAGTAGTAAGTAGTAGGTAGTAGGTAGTAGGTAGTAGGTAGTAAGTAGTAAGTAGTAAGTAGTAGGTAGTAGGTAGTAAGTAGTAAGTAGTAAGTAGTACGTAGTAAGTAGTAAGTAGTAAGTAGTAAGTAGTAGGTAGTAGGTAGTAAGTAGTAAGTAGTAAGTAGTAAGTAGTAAGTAGTAAGTAGTAAGTAGTAAGTAGTAGGTAGTAGGTAGTAAGTAGTAAGTAGTAAGTAGTAGGTAGTAGGTAGTAAGTAGTAAGTAGTAAGTAGTAAGTAGTAAGTAGTAAGTAGTAAGTAGTAAGTAGTAAGTAGTAAGTAGTAACTAGTAAGTAGTAAGTAGTAAGTAGTAAGTAGTAAGTAGTAAGTAGTAAGTAGTAAGTAGTAAGTAGTAGGTAGTAGGTAGTAAGTAGTAAGTAGTAAGTAGTAAGTAGTAAGTAGTAAGTAGTAACTAGTAAGTAGTAAGTAGTAAGTAGTAGGTAGTAGGTAGTAGGTAGTAAGTAGTAAGTAGTAAGTAGTAGGTAGTAGGTAGTAAGTAGTAAGTAGTAAGTAGTAAGTAGTAAGTAGTAAGTAGTAAGTAGTAAGTAGTAAGTAGTAAGTAGTAAGTAGTAAGTAGTAAGTAGTAAGTAGTAGGTAGTAGGTAGTAAGTAGTAAGTAGTAAGTAGTAGGTAGTAGGTAGTAAGTAGTAAGTAGTAAGTAGTAAGTAGTAAGTAGTAAGTAGTAAGTAGTAAGTAGTAAGTAGTAAGTAGTAACTAGTAAGTAGTAAGTAGTAAGTAGTAAGTAGTAAGTAGTAAGTAGTAAGTAGTAGGTAGTAGGTAGTAAGTAGTAAGTAGTAAGTAGTAAGTAGTAAGTAGTAAGTAGTAAGTAGTAAGTAGTAAGTAGTAAGTAGTAAGTAGTAAGTAGTAAGCAGTGTGTAACATTTATTTAAAAACTGTAAACAAATCTTTTTAGAAGAAAATTATTAAAAGCAACGATAGGCACAGCGCTCACGTACACACACACACACACAAGTACCCACTCTACATCACCCCGCAGTTTATTTGTCCCAATGCTCGTGAAAAATATGTTTTGTACCCCGGCGAGAGAGTAAACGCACTGCGGAAACTGCGAACTTGCTCTTGTAATGACGGTGTATGGGTAAATTTGTAGAAAGTGGAAAATGATTTGCAATGAAATTAAAAAACAGAAAAGCGCATAAAATGAAAATGCAATCCAAAGCATTTGAATCACCCGCAACGCTTCACTGCGCAGTCATCGAGCGCACTTTCTGGCGGCCACACAGAAAGGTCCTTAAAGCTGTGCATTTGTGTGTGTATTGGTGTGTGAGTGTTTGCGGCATATCGGATTGTTGAAAGTGCAGACAAAGTAGGCCATTAAAAAAATGTGGAACGCGCAATTAAAATGAGAAAATTTTTTGCGTAATGAGTATAAAAAAATTTATAAATAGATTTTACGTTGCATGAGCCAAGTCCTTGGCATAAAATGCTGCGAAATCGAGCGCAAGATTACGGCAACTGATGCGTTGTCGATTAGACTCGTTAGATTTTTAATTAAATTCAAATTATTGGCTATTGTTGTTGATGTGATGCTAAGAATTTACTATTTTTTTTAACGAAGTTTAATAATGTTTGATAGGTGATTGATGAAGTGTCCTAAGTTTCGGATCAAACATTAACATTAATTTAACTTTTTCCTTTTAGATAGAAGGTTCGATAAACTAGAAGTAGGAACTCAATGTTCTCAACTGTTATAAGGAAGACATTCCATACATCGAGTAATGCAGTCTTTAAGTCAGTTAAGTCTTGTGTTGAGAGGTTCTAATGTATTTCCTTAGATCACAAGTCAGGTGGTCAGTGGTTCGTTTCGTAACTTAGCCAACACCACACAGTAAAGAAAAGGTTTTTTCTGGTCCAAAAGCTTTCAATAGACAACGGCAACTGAGAGTTGGGAGTTCAAATTCGGCATAAAAAAAAAGAAGTTATTTCTGAGTATTACATAAAATTGCTCAAGTAAAACTGCGCCAAAAAATTGCCCAATTTATTGTCACTTAATGCATTTTGTGCTTGAGCCAATAACATAAAACTGTACACAAATATATCCACGAATTACTGAGCGTTTTCAGCACTGGAACAGTCAGAAGTTGCCAAAACAACACAACTACAGTGGTCAAGGTTGGCATAGCCTCACACAATTATGGAACAATGTGACCTCATGCAAGTTACACGCTGTGAACCGCAGAATGTCGAGCATTATTCTGGCTTGGCGCGTCTTTTGCTTTCGCTGCATTTCGGCTAAGCTTGTTTATTGCCATTTTTTTTTTAGTTTTTTTTAAGGTTTCTCATATATTAAGGAAAACTTTACAGCATGTTGCGCCAATGCCGCAGACCACAGTTTTTGTTGTTGTTATTTATATTTGTTATTTTTTGCGGCACAAACTTGTAAACAGCGACGCTTTCTGGCGCTGCTCTGTGAGCTTAAACATGGAAGAGATAGCAGCTTGTGAGATGAGGGCAGACGACGGCAACGCATATCTACTCGTAACATGTTGGCGTCTCGAAAGTTCACAGTACACGAGTAAATGATGCTGCATGTCTACTAAATAATTTATCCAATAGATTCACAACACTCGCGAGATACATTACATTCCGGGTTGCTCAGTCTCTGGTAGCAGCCAGCAGAGACGTTGTTGCATTAGAGTTTCTGAGTAACCGGATCAAGCTTGCGAACTATTCGGATTGTTTGGTTTGAGTTTGTTAGTTCAGAATTTCAGAAAGTCTTAAAGACTAACGACCGTATAGTACGATATTCTAAATAGTCCGTAGACACCGAGAGTCGCATAAGTCGAGAATCCACGACTTTCTATTTTGAGAGTCCGTAGAGCAATCGGTGCAATTAGCTTGCGTCTTCGTACAGACCGAGAAACTACATATGTAGTCGGTCCGAAAGTCCTGACAGTCAACTTTGCCGACTTTATTCCGACTGTACCGTCTAAGAAAAGAGCCAGCTCAAACAGTGAAGCAGTCCGTGAAATTCTCGGCGAGAAAACAGATAGTCTGACCGCTCAGATAGACCGAAAGCTCTAATGCTATCCGGTCAGCATTGTAAAGAGTTTTCGGTCAGAGCGAGATTTCGGAACGTTTGAAATTCAGGAGAGAACAAGAATTTTAACAGTCTGACAAATCAGTCTAAAAGAAGTCCGTATAATTTGATTTTCGTACAGTCGCAGATATCCATAAGTCTTGTCAAATGGATAGTATGAAGTTCAAAATTGTTCGAAATCTCGCATAGTCTAATAATTTCAGTAGTCCTAGAAACCAGTCAGTATAGTTAAGAAGTTGAGTTAGAGTTCAAACAAGCTTGGTTTGAGAATTCAGGTAGTCCAAAAGTACTCACAAGGAAAATAGTCTGTGAATTCAAACAGTCTGATAGTCCCCTCGGCCAGTCAAAGATATCAATTAGTCTTGTCAATTAGATATTCCAAAATTTCAAATATATCTAGATTCCGGATACTGCCGTAATTTGAACAACCTGAACAACCTGTAAGTCTGATAGTAAGTGCAGTCTGAGAGCTCGGGTAGTGTCAAACTCCATACGGACCGGGGTACCAGTCTTTTATTACCGAGTATTCAGTAATTTGGAGCGTTCGGACAGGTCGAGTAATTAAAAATTTTGCTCAGTTTAAAAATTCACAGTGTTTCTGGCATTCCAAAGGGCTTCGGACAGTTCATTCATACTTGGGATCGTGCGAGATTCTATATGTTTAACTAGTTCAAGAAGTCAGTTAGCCTCCGTTAGTTTCCTTTTTTTCGAGTATTCCATGAATGTGAGAGTTCTGACAGTTTGTAGAGTTAAAGATTTCGTAAAGAATAAAACTTCGTACAGTATGACATTTTAGGCAATTCGAGAGTTCGCACAGGCTGAAAAACCAATGACCCATCAAAGCGGACATAGTAGTGGATAGTTCATATTCTAAGTAATAAAGATGCCATCAATGCAAAGAAGGCCTTGGATCCGACAGAGAAAGACCCGGTAGGGTTCGCACGTACTAACAGAGGACGATAGACCGTAAGGCTTACAACTCAGGTTGAACTGGAAGTTGGTAGCAGCTGCGGCCAAAAACCAAACTATTCGATGTCCTATGTCCTTTTGGATATTCCCTGATGAAAAATCATTTAATTCACGCAGTCCTAGATTTTGGATCATTCGAGAGTTTGCACAGTCTGAGCTTCCGTAAGTTCGTACAGTCTGAGAGTACGTACAGCCTAAAATTCCCAGCAGTCAGAGAGTGTTCGTAGTGTGGGAAACTAGTTAATCTGTTAATTTGTGTAGCATCAGACTTTGAACAAAGCTAGCTTCCAAGAGTTTAGGTGGTTCAAGAAACCCATCAGTCTCGTAAACTTGGAAGTTTAGTATATTTTTGATAGTCGGTAGTAGTTTGATAGCAGGGTCTGACAGTCCGGACAGTCTAAAACTCCTTGCAGCCAAAGAGTTCATAGTCAGACTTTGGATAGAGTAATTATAAAAGTTTGAAAAGTCAAAAAACAGTCAGTTACGTAACTTTGAAGTTTGATGTATTATTAAAAGTCTGGGCTAGTTTAAGGGTCCGTATTGTCTAACAGTACGCGCAATCTATCCGATAGTATGCACAACAATAAAAGAGTTTGTAGTTTAAGAAACCGGTTGGGCTTATAACTAATATGGGTAGTCTCAAGCTTTGGATAAAGGAAGATTCCAAACGTTTTAATATTTAGTTCAGAAAACCAGTTAGCCTCTTAAACGGGTAAGTTTTGTGTACCTTAGATAGTTGGGCAAGCCTAAGAGTCCGTACAGTCTGACAGTATGCAAAGTCTAACAGTTCGTACAGTCTAAGATTCTGGGTTCGAGTCTGTCCGAGAGTTCGTACAGTCTAGCAATTCAACAGGCCCGAGATTTTGGATAGTCTGACATACTGAACCGTCTAAGTTTCCATATAGTGTAAGAGCTCTGGATCTTTTCTCCTAAATATCGAACAGTTGTCTAAAATATTGCACAGCTCGAGGTATTTGGGGTAGGTAGTCACTTCGAGTGTTTAGGTAGTTCGACAGTGCAAAAAATTTCGAGATCGCTGCAAGTTTGAGAGTTCAAACCCTACGTGAGGTCGAAGTGGATAGTTCAGAGGTTGTGCAGGTTAAAGATTTTATGAGTTCCGAAGTCTGATTGAAGTTGTAAAGTTCTGTTGTACTCTAGGAACTCAGTTAGACTGAATCCAGTTGGGTTGAGTGTTGGGACAGTGCAACGGTACGGGTTATTCGAGGGTCAGATACTGCCAGTTTAGTACTAGAAATACCGCAAATCTTCTATACCTACAAAGACTACATATTATATCCGCTGATATCGCGAAAAGTACACATCGAATTTCAGAACTTCTAATTGTAATTGCAGAACCCGATAAAAAAATTAAAGTCATGAAAGCGAAAGCTGATAGAAATACTAAAAAAATACAGTTATTTAAAAATGAAAAATCCGTCAAAATGACCGCAATGCGTTAACCCGTCGTGAGATTTTGACTTTCGAAAAAATTAAAAACACGTATAGAATTATTTCTCACTAAGAGTGCTTTCACTAAGTTTGTTATAAAATCATGTTTCCCCATACAAACTATTAACTCATTGTTAGCCACGTAAGATTTTGATTTTCAAAAAAGTAAAAAAACGTGTAAATTTACAATATTTTTCATTTGTTTTTTACTAAGTTTAAAGTAAAAAAGATTTTGCTATCGGAAACTGAATTTCGAACGGTTGAAACTTGGATATTGGAATTTTAGATATTTGTTTTTGTTGTAGTTTTAGTAAGCAAGTCGTTAATACTAAAAAAATTATATTCGTTCTATCGCCAAATTCGGATTTCTTCGAAACCAACGTTTCCATAGGAATGACAACAAAGCGCGCCTATAGATGGCGCTGCTAACAGAGACGGCGTTGGCTACGTCTGGCGTTGGCTACGGTTTTACTGGGATAGTGCGTTGTAACTATGTGTGTGTTTATGTGCACCAGAAATATGCGCAGACAATGTGGAGACGTTACACTTTTTACGCGGCAGATTGGAGCCGTTGTGCCAAGGTTCACGAGTGCTCGAAGCAGTCATACAAAATTTAAGGAATTATTTTACTGCAGTGGCAGCCAGTTGCGCGATGGCGGTGCTGAATTTTACATTGCTTAGGATTTCGTTATTTTTTAAACAATTTTTAAGCATTTTTTTTTCAACTGTTATTGCATTGCAATGTTTTGTTATTTCTTGCGGCTTCTTTGAACTTTTAGAATTTTGAAGAATTTTTTTTTTTTTAGTTAAGATTTTCCAATCTAAAAAATATTTCTGCCTACATTGGCAAATGGCGCAAATCCTACAACGAAATATAATTTTCACCAAAATACATTGGAAGCATTTTCACTTCGCTTCGCTGCGAAAGCATGGCCCGGCGGTCGGGCACGACGGCGTTGCGCGTTTTTCACCTGCACACACTAAATTCACACAATGAAATCTTAAGCGCTCCCTGGGGCACATAATTCAAGACAAACGCGTATGCCGCATTCGAGACGAAGCAGAGGGGGGGCGCAGTCGAAAGAGTAAAGTTTGCGCTAAGAAAACGCGCGCATACACACACAGCCACACACAGCAGTCACCAACGCACAGTGATTCGACTCCATATAACCGCGGGACAAAATTAGAAGGAGTGGTCCGTTCTTCATAAAATTTGGTATACTAGTTAATCATGGTCTGCTGAATTGAAATCATAATTTTGTTTTTTTTAACTTTTGTAGTTTGGCAATGCCTGAGACTCAAATTTGCAAATTTCGTCATTTTTGGAGAGCTATAGCAACGAGTGTGTTGGCTAGATTTTTCAGATTTTACATTTAATCGGTAACGTCAACATTGATAATTGCAAAGAGTAACAGAAATTGTCTTAGGACCCTTAAGTTTTGCAATAAAAACGATAATAATAGATGTATGTTTTGCATTTGTGCAGTTTTCTCAATTTTTCATGCTGATTGCATACTTTTAGGGATAAATAAAATAAATTTTGTCGAAAAATACGTGTTTAGACCACTTTTCAAATTGAATTATTTTCTGAGATTGGAAAATATCGGAGGATGTAATTACATTATCCGACAAAAAAAGAATGCTGCTTAAAATAAAAAAAAATCCAGGAGCATACTTTCCCATACTTTTTAGATAATTTCCTCTAAGTTTTGCCAATTTTCAGATTTTTAATTTAGAAAAATATTTTGAGTTAAAAGTGAAGTAAAAGCCTACGCTTTGTAAATTTTGAGAAAATGTGAAAAGCGAAAATGGCCACATCATTTCTTATTCTATATTGAAAGTTTAAGCAACTTCTTGGTAACCATGTATTTTTAAAATTTTTTTTACTCAATAGACTAAAAAACCGAAAATATGTGTTTACATTTTTTTGTGAAAAAAGTTCCGACTTTGAGCCGCTTCTGCACAGACACTAATTAATTGTTTGCACAGATTTTTTGGGGTTTTCTTAGTTGGAGTTTTACCTTTCAAATGACATTAAAATCATTAAATTCTGAGACTATAAAATTTTTGAATTTTGTCTATGGAACGAATCACTGTGCAACGCCACTAAATTGGCGCCAGCTCCGGTATGCGTCCGCCTCCTACTGCACCGCATTAGAAATGCGCGGCCAAAGGGAGCGCGTTGCTACAACTTTGGTGGCTTCGCTTTGGCCGCCTCAACCCGCCTCCACTCAGTTTATTGAACGTAGTGCGGCCAAATTTGACCGGAAGTAGGAATAAGTTGAAATTATAGCTGCGCACTGACACGCACACACACACACACACACACTTCAATACATTTGCACATGCAACTATATATACAGCTATATATATAGAACTTTGTTCGTCTGTCCGATAGTGTCCGTCCGTCCCGACAGCAATTCATTCATGTTCGTATTTGTTCGACGAAATGAACCGTACAGCGAAAAACAAACAAAAATCCAATTGAATTTTTCTCTGGGGTATTGGAAATTCGACAAATTCGTACGAAATGAGCGCGCGCGAACGGTTACAACTGCACAAGCGGCCGAATGACGAAGGCAGTCGCCAATGGGGGCAGAAGGCATTGCCAGCGCCGAACGGTCAATCCAATTCAATGTGTGGACATGCCGTTCCATAGCTCGCCGCATGCACATTGCTTTCACACTCACCTATGTCGATTTGTGTTGCAGCAGCAAGAAGTACAGGTCTCCCTCGTATAGCGAGGTACTTCTACAACGCGTTCTCGATGTAACGCGATTTAAAAAAAACCGTTTTTTTTTCATTATGTTTTTTAATTTTTTTAATAAAGTATGAATTTTGATTTTGAGTTGGAATGTACAGACATCTTTAATTTATTTTATTTTGGAAAAAGCTTATTGGAACATAACCCTAAAATTTATATGAAAGTTAAGTCTTCTATAACGCGAATCACATAACGCGGAATTTTCTTGGGACGTATATGGGGTATATATGGGACCGCGTTATACGAGGGAGACCTGTAGAATGAAAAAAATAAAAATTTAATTTTTTAAGGAATTTCTGTTGATTAGTCGAAAGCATTCAGTTGAATTAAAACGAAAAACATCTTACAAATTTTGCTCTTTGCTATTAGATTGAAGGAAAATTTAGGTAAAACTTGACTGTTCCACGGTTTCTCTCACAGTTGGTTACGTTTAACCAAAATGGGTTAATTTTTTTTGCCCTTTATGATGATGTGAGAGTGGGCAGGAAGGCTACAAGTTCACTCCATTCGTACCATTGTACTTTACCCATGGCGAGGGGTAGGAGATGGGAAAGGGTAGGGGAGGAGAGTTATGGAAGGGATTAAGGGTCCTCACTGGGCAGAAATGTATTGAGTATGAGCTTTGCTCAGGAAGTTCGGTGGGAGACCCTTAATCTCCTCCACAACTCTTCTCCCCTACCCTTTCCCTTCTCCTACCGTTCCCTATGGGCACAGTACAATGGTCCGAATGGACTGAGTGCTATGGAAGGCTTGTAACCTTCCTGCCCACCCTCACATCATCATCATCATCAAGGGTCCTTACTCCCCTCGAATTTCCTGCTTTCTTAGAGGTACCTAAGGAAGTCGGAGAGAGGTACATCAGTACATCGTTACCCAATATGCGTCTCCTACTTCTCGAGAACCAGTGTTCCCAATACTGCGTTATCCAAAAATCTCCAAAAAATTCACTAAGGATCTGAAAAATCCCCTAACATAAAATATAAATCTCTTAAACTTTCTCCTAAACAATTCTTCCTTCTAAAAATTCTCTTAAAAGGCCAAGAATCTCCTAAAACTAGGAGGAAATCTCCTGATCTGGCAACACTAGCCACATGCGTTGTGTCTTGTGATCGCTCCGATCGTGAGTCGCAATTCCTTTCTCTCCAGTCGAAGAAGAAAGTCCGCTCTCTCCTCACTCGATGCTTTCACAAAACACTTCGCGATTCTGCAAGATTTCACTCCGATCCATTGCCCCATGTGAACACTGCTCGCATGGTTCTTGATCCATTGTAGGACCTCTGCAACGCTGACGCCTACTATTGGCTCTGGTCCCATTGGCTTACCCTCTGATACCATATTGTCCAGTTCATCGGCTACTTCGTTACCAAAAACACTAAAGTGTCCTGGAGCCCATATAAGAGTCAGCTGATTGTGTCTTGCGGCACTGCTCAGCTGCCTTACATGCCCTTACGATCTTTGAGTAGTTTGCAGAGTTCTCTGGGGCCTTTAATGCAGGTTGACTGTCACTGCAGACCCCTATGCGTTCCCCTTCGCGGCTTCTGCTCAATGATCCAGCAGGCCACATTCAGGATGGCTTAGACCTCCGTTTGGAAGACCTTAATTGTCTCTCCTGTACGAGTACATGGATTCTTCGTCCAGGTACCAACCGGCTCCAAGACCTGTCAAGGAACTGGAGCTGGTTGGTACCTGGACGAAGAATCCATGTAAACACAAAAAAAAGTAACCAAGTAACCAAACCCAAAGAAGGAAGGAATTATGCCGTGATATATCCGCGAAGAAAACAATAGAGGAATCCAGAGTGCATGACTCAGGGTCTCACGCATGTTTTCTACACAGATGGCTCCAAGACCTGTGAAGGAACTATCTCTCCTGTAAGAGTACATGCCTGTGGGGAGGACGTTGAGACGGCGGAACACTTCCTGTGTCTCTGCCCCGCGTTCGCTCGTTTCAGGTTTGAGACGTTTGGCACTGATGTGCTAAGAAGCGACCACCTTGGCTCCTTGGCACCCCAGGATCTGTCAAGGTTTCTTCGGAAGTCGGGTAGATTTAAAACATTTTAACAGGGAACAACAAGTCTTAGACAATGGACGTATAATTGTCTGAGTGCTGCGCTTGCTAGATCGTTCCGACAAAGGAAAAAAAAAAGAGTACATGGATACGAACCGGCTCGAGTTCCTTGACAGGTCTTGGAGCCGGTTGGTACCCGGACGAAGAATCCATGTACTCGTACAGGAGAGATAGTTCCTTGACAGATCTTGGAGCCATCTGTGTAGAATACATGTGTGAACTCTGGATTGTTCCATTGTTCTCTTCCCGGATATATCACAGCATAATTCCTTCCTTCTTTGGGTTTGGTTACTTGGTTACTTTTATTTGTGTTTGATGACTTTTTGCAAGTGAATTCTAGTGAACATCATTTTGTAGCGAAGAAAGATGCAAGCAACTTTTATTTTCTGTGTTTTGCTCGCATGTTTTTACTGTAGAAAATAAGAAAAAAATCTTTGCAATTTATGACCGTGTAATTGTTAACTTGTTGTTGTTTTTTTTTCGCGTACACGTTTTCACCACACCAAAACTAAACCTTGTCAGATGAAATCTAAAATTTCGTACATTTTGGTTACTTTTCTAGAAAAATCTGGTTAACCAAATTTTGGTCGAGTGGTCACGTGATGTAAACTCGGCTGCCCTCATGGTCATGGTCAAGGTCATGGGTTCAATTCCCACTAAAAATTTGACTCTGCACTTTTTCATGTTTTCAAATTTCCTTCCTTCTCATTGTCCCAAGTAGAACAAAAATTAATAATTATTATAAAATATTACTTATTATAAATTATAAAAACTATTATTATAAAATATTAAAATATAATATTCGCTTTGCTACCTCATTCACTGAACTTTAGTGGACTTTACGCAAACTTGTTCTTGTTAATTGACTGAACAAGAGTTCCTGAGTCTGATTTCCATTTAAAGATTGGCCCTGCACTTTCTAAAATTTTCCAAATTTGTTTCCTTCCGATTGTTGCTCATCCAATTAAAACCTTGCAGTCAAATCCTTTCCCTTGAAACAAGTTCTTATCTTTCCTACTCTATGCAGTACATAAGCAATACACAGTTTATACTCGTAATCAGTTTCAGTAGTCGTAAAGACGTTACAGCAAAACCACCAGCAGTGCCTAAAGGAAAATAAAGCAGCACTCACCCAGGACACAAACCCTCTACCTTATCCACCAACTACCAATCACCAACGCATGTCCAGAGGGACCTCATATAGTTTAGTAGAAAAATGTCATCATAGGTAAGTGCCTTTCTCAAGGAAGAGCCCCTTCACCTAGGACTGCTAGCGATAGGCTAATCACCCACTCCGCAGGGATTTCAATTGATTAACCAATATAAGACCTTGTTGAGGCCCAATGCTCTCAAGTGAAGTTAATAAGGATTTATTTTAATTACAAAAAATCATATGACCTCAGATAACATGAAAATAACATGAAAACACCAGTTCCATCGAAACATCTAATGAAGAAACATAATTAACAGAGATATAGTGGGGGTACAAATATCTTTTGAGGTTTTTTTTTCTTATGTAACTTTAAAGGTTAGTTCATTGTTAGCTATGAATTTTTCCTATTTTTCAGCAGCAGACGGGTTCCGCATTTAAAAAATTCCTTGAACTAAGAATACAACACATATTTCTGTCTCTTTTGTAAGAATTGAGATGCTGCTCGGTCAGGCCATGAGTTATCGACGAGTACAAGTGGTGGTTAGTAGGAGCAATGTCCCGTGAATACGTCGGGTGTAGTAGGATATCCCATTGAAGCACCTAAGCACCCTCACGATGCCTTTTGGAACCTTTAGATGTGCCAAAAGTACTTTCACACAGTGTAACAAAAGACCCCTATAGAGTCATTTTTAATCCTTTTGGCATTCAAGTGTTAAAAACAGTCCAAGTTAAGCTGCAACGTGTGACCGCATTTCATTCAAAAATCAATTTAAACGATGAACCATTTGAGAACGAAATCCTTACTACCACAAAAGTCAGACATGTGGTTAAAAGAATTGATACGAATTAATCAAGAATATAGGAAATTGTATTCAACAATTTTTAATTAAACTTACAAACACTTAAACTCTAACTTGAGGCATTCTTCGGCCGTGAAAATTGTTATTCTTCGAGGTGTCTGAACAAATCGCCAATGCTATCGCTTTGTAAATGCCACCGCCAGCTCCCCCGTCCATCGAATTTTATTGCCGCTGCTCGCGGGCGAGCTGCTCCTTTCTGCTCTGCGCCATTTTGCTGGGCGCCTCCCCTCGTTAATTGAAATTAACGACTGCCGTTGGGCGCAGCAGATGCGGCACTGAGTGCGACCTGGTCGGGAGCGTCGCTTTTTTGTGCTGATTAAAATTTATGCGCGTCCCTGATGGCGCCCGTTTCGGCCTTTTGCTGTTAATTTTTTTATGTGCATTTATTAACGGACAGCTTTTTCGTTTGGCTTTGGGCGTTTGTTGCGCTTCCTTGTTGGAAAACTTATCGCCAATGCGTTTCAACACAGCAATTTGTATGTTTCCATTGTACACACCAATGTTTCTTTATTTTATTTTTTCTGCCGCCTGTCACATAATCATCAAATGACCAGAAATGACAGCAGCTCTCAGGTTTAAGCGTCAACATTAACATTTGTCGCCACTTGGCAGACTTTTATTACCTGCGCACAAAAACTCACAAGACGCCAAGACCCCACGAACTAATAAAAATGGACAAAAACGAGTTTCCATTGTTGGTCGAGAAGCGCTTCGAACGCAGCTCAAACTTCAAAAGAAAATCAATTTTTGCTGGCTGACTGACTGACAGGCAGACAGAGGCCGGCAACACGCATTAGCTGGGCGAAGAAGTTTCCGTTCAGCTGCCGTTCGTCCCGCAAGTGCCACACGTGCTGTCCTTTGTTGTTGCGTCTGTTCTATGGCTTCGTCGAAATAACTATGTATGTGTGTGTTTGTGTGTGTATGTATGTGTGATTGTGTGTCCTTTGGGGCAATCAATCCGAGTTAATGGCTGATGGTGCAAAAACGTAAACTTTGCCAAAATATTTTTCCACTTAAGTTGTGAAATCTTTTAACTTTCGCCTGTTGTTTCTATTGTCTGCTTTTCCAGTCGGGCGTCAGTCGTGCGGAGCGAGCGAGAGCGAGCTCGAATTGTAGATACAAAAGAGTGTGAAGAATCAAAGCTAACTAAATGAAGGATTAAAGTTTAATGTGTGATGGAAATTTGTTGGCAATTTCAAAACGTTAAAGTGACCAAGTTTTTGTATAAAAACTATTGAATACAACTTTAAAACTTTTATACAACTGAATTATTAAAATAATTTTGCGAGTAAACGATACAATTTTTAAATATTTTCATGGTTTATAAAAAAGGATTTTAAAATTAAAAATTCGTAAGTGATTATTAATTATTAATTACTAAAAAATAATGATAAATGATGATTTCCTAATTGATTAACTCATTTTGATTGATCGATCAAACATTAATTTGTTCCAACTGTTTTTTTTTAATTAAAAATAATAACTCAAAAAATAAAAATAATGGCCTGATTGATTAAGTCATTTTGATCGATCCAACATACATTTTTTTTAATTTACTGTTTTACTAATTACACTAATTAATTAATGAAATAATTAGTTAATTATTATTTTTAATTAATTATATAATTAGTTAATTAATATTTTTATTTAATGAATTAATATTTCGCTTAATTAATTAATTAAGTAGGAATTTAGTTATACATTTTTAATTTCTTTTTTTATTAAATAATAATCAATTAACAGTTTAATTAATTATACATATCTAATTATAAATTTTTTATTAATTCATAATCAGTAAATAACAGTTCAATTAATTAATTAGTTTATAAATAATTTTTAAATCAATTGGATACATTTAATTTAATTTCAGTGATTATTTTCAAACCTTAATAGAATTATGAATTTAACAAATTACATGTGAACAAAGTTCTTGATAGGTAATAAATTTGAGTTCATAATTTGAATTAAATAAAATTAATTAATTTCAATTGATTTGAACTTAACTGAATGAAAAAAAATGAAATTAAATTGAATTAAATTTAAATGAATTGAAATAAACCTTCAGGCGACACAATAAACAATATTTAAAATTTAACGAAATAATTATTTTGTAATTGTGTGAATAAAAACCCTTTTCGCTTAAATGAACATTAAGTTTTAATGAACTAAATTGAACTGAATTGAAATAAATCTTCAAATTTGGCAATAAAATATAATTTAAAATGTAATCATTTAGTAAGTTGGTAATTGTATGACTAAAAACTTTTACGCCCGATTGAACTTAAATTCTTAACGAACTAAATTGAATAAAAAATTTTAGTGACAAAATTAAATTAGATGAAAAGAATAATTGAAATGATGAATATATTTAAATAAAAAAGATATAATGAGAATAAATAAAGAATAAATAAAATTATATATAATCAAAACTTAATCAATTAATATTTTTGGTAAATTTATAACTAAAAACTGGTTTTCTTAATTAATTCTAAAATGAACTAAATCCAATTCAATTGAATCTTCTAATGGCGAAAGAAAATATAATTAAAAACTAATCAATTAACTTAAAACTTTTTCGCTTAATTAAACATTGATTCTCAATGAACTGAATAAAATAGAATTGAAATGAAACAATTTCAATGATTAAAGTAAATATATAAAAATTGTAATCTATTAAGCATTGTGTGATTAAAAAACAATTTAATCAATAATGTTTATTTTATTAAAGAATAATGTTTTATTTAAATTTATTTTTATTGAATTTTATTGAAATAAATTAAACTAAACGGAATTGAATTGAATTGAATTGAATTGAATTGAATTGAATTGAATTGAATTGAATTGAATTGAATTGAATTGAATTGAATTGAATTGAATTGAATTGAATAGTATCGAATTAAATAGTATCGAATTGAATTGAATCGCATTGAATTGGATTAGATTGAATTGAATTGAATGGAATTGAATTCAACTAAACTGACTGACCTGAGTTGAATTGAATTGATTCGGATTGAATTTAATTTAATTTAATTGATATTAAGCCTATTAATATAATTAAAACTTAATCAATTCATTTGGTGGTGATTGTGAAAATTGTATACTTAATTGAACACTTATTCTTAACGAAATTAGTTAAATTTAATTGTATGGGAAGAAAATAAAATTATAATATAATCACATCACACATCACACTGAAATGAACTGGAAGGAATTGAATTAAGTTCAATTGATATGAACTGGATTGAATTGAAATAAATTGAATTGAAGTGAATTGAATTGAATGAACATAACATGATTGATTTCAAATCAAATTGATTTGAAGTGAAGTGAAACTTTTAACGACGAATGAAAATTTAATTAATTATGTAATTAACTAATTATGTAATTAATTGGCTGAATTAATTGAAGATTAATTATAAATAAACTGAGTTCAATTAAATTACAAACAAAATTTAATCAATTACTGAACTGAACTGGATTAGATTGAATCTAAATGAATTGAATTGAATTCGATTGATTGATTCGATGAATGAATTTAAATTGAACGTAATATAATAAAATTAATTGTACTGAACTAACAAATAACTAAAACATAATTTAAACACAATGTGCAGTTATTTATCAATTGAAAACAATTTTGTTAGTTAATATTAAATATTTATTATTTAATTTAATTTAATTTTTTCATTATTTTATTTTAATTGTTTCAATAACTATTAATTTACTTATTAAATATTTTTAAATATTTTTTTGATTTATTTATTTAATAAATGTTTAATTTATGCATTAAATATTTATAAATTTTTTTTCAAATGTTTATTTAATTTATTACATTTTTTTCAAAAAGGTTATCTAATAGTTCGCACTGCTGTTTAACTCTCAGTTTATAATTTTTACAATTTTAATTAAATCTTATTTTATTAAAAACACAATTTGCCTTTTAATTTCATTAACAAAAATTTAAAATTTTTTGGGCGAAATTTTCAACTACTAAAAAATTAATGGGGAAATTTTTCACATTCCGAAGATGCAAAATTCTGCCCTTAAAACCCAACAACAAACATCCATACGTACAACCGCAGTCAACTTTAGTGTAGGCGAAATTCAAATCAAAACTTCCGCAGCCGCATTTCCTACGGAAAATTCCAAACAAATGCGCCGCAAGTATTTATTGAATTAAATTCTGCACCACCCACTCAAATACACTCACACACTCATAGACACTCACACACAGCTAACCGCACACATGCATGCAGCAATTGCGCCGCATGCGATTAACGAAGCCGAGCCGAGCCGCGCCTCCAATTCGTACGCCATCAAGTGCGCCGCTTGTTATCCTTAGACGAAAATGTTCAGAATCCTCGAAATAATTCCAAACAAATTCGTGCAAACGAGCGGATCGTGCGAGCGCGGCGACGCCGCCAGCGGCGCAGCTGGTGCGGCACACATTGCAGCGACGCTGGCAATGGCGGCGCCGTTTAATTGTGTTCCACATTTGCATTTGGCAACGCACAACGCCGCTGCAGCTGTTGCAGCGCTGTCGAGCAGCCTGGCGCGACCGGCAGTGTGCAACTTAACTTTACACCGTGTCGAAGCACGCATTACCCGGTGCCATGACGCCGACCGGCTCCTCCTCTCGCACCACCGCCACCACCGAATCACCACGAATCGGCCGCCACTTTTCTTTGAGGCCAGTCACTTTTGTGCGTATTTGGTGAGAGGGGAGAGAAGGGGGCGATACGACGGCTCCGAAGTTTGTAAGAAAATATTAGGCGCTTTGTTGTTGTGGTAGCACAAGCAGGGAGCTTCTCGGTTGGCGGCGGTGCTTAGGTTGAGTGCGTGTTGGTGTGCCCATGGATTTGTTTCGTGTCTGTGTGTGTGTATGTTTGTATGCGAGCGTGACTGGCAATTGCACAGTTGTTGTTGTTGCTGTCCTTTTTGCAATTGCTTTCGATGTTGTTGTTGTTGTTGTTGTAGTTGTTTTTGGTGTTGGTTTTGTGTAGCTACATGCCAGAGGATTAATTCGACGCACATTCAAATGCGTACTCACACACACACATACGAACATTTATATATACAGAGCTCTGCATTGCATGCAGCAAATGACACAAGTACACTTTTTTCCTGTTGCTTGTTGCCAATTTCTCAAGTGTCAGTTGCACTGTTTGCATTTACAGTGTTGCCACATTTTATAAGTAAAGCAAATGAAAAGCACACTATCTGCTATCACGAATGTTGTAAATAGCTTTACCGTTATCTGACAGACACTGACGGAACATTCGCCAATTGCATGAAAATTGATGTAAATTAGTTGGAAAATTGCGCGTTCTTTCACGTTCTGGGGACTTTTAGGGCAACTTTGCAAAACGGAATGGAATTTAAATGATTAAGAAAAGCTAATTTTTAGAAAAAAATTAATTGATTAATTAATTAATAAAGATTAACTTAATACCTAGTTCTGGCTAATTGTTTATTATTGCTTCTTCCATAATTTTTGGTAACTCATTTTGTACTCTAAATCAATAAAGCAATAAGCATTCAATTTAGAGGTGAAATACCACAAACTGAGATCCAAAACTTATATTTTTTCCAAAATGATTCGCTCAAAATTGTCCATGATATTGAAGCATACATTTTCTAAAGGAATAAAAGTTCAAAAAAAAAATTGTTATCAAAAGGCAGAAATTTTCCTTTTTCATTTGAATATCTAAAGAGATTTTTTGAAATGTATATGTCTTTTAAAGTCCTTTTAAAAGGACATCAGATTAGGATATGGAAAACTGAGTATGTAATTTTACTATGAAAAATCTCTCTCCATATCAAAATTGGAATTGGTTTAAAAAAAAAGTGTTGGCGCGCATATTATAACGAACAGATATTTAACCCTTTCGCTACAGATTTTTACTGGGGAAAGTTAAAATTTTAAATTTTACGTTTTAGGCTTCTTTTAAACAAAAATACAAACACAAAAACTAATAGAAATACAAATTATTAATACAAAAAATAATAACAGATATTTGAATAACAGATGAATAACAGATATTTATTAAAATCTTAATAAATATAAAAATTAAAAAACATAATAAAAAATGTAGAAATAAAAATGAAAAATCTTAATAAAAAATAAAAAGTAAGAATTAAAAATTAAACAAAAATACCAACACAAAAACTAATAAAAATAAAAAATAGTAATCAAAAAATAATAACAAATATTTGATTAACAGCAATGAAGATTTTAAAACTGAACTAAACTTCCAAAAAATTAAAAAATCAAATATTTTGTATATGAAATAAAAATTGAAAAGTAAACATAACGAAAAATTTCTATTTTTTTGTTGAAGAATAAAAGAAAATAAATAAATATTACCAACATTCCATAAGAAATTTTTTAATTTTTATACTCGGACCCTGTATTTTAGAGTGTTTTTCTATGAGAGCAACCACATCTTTGTGGCTGTAATAATTAATTAAACATACAACTTTTTACGCATAACGAAATTCTGAATATTTCTTCATTTACTTCAGCCAAAATTAAAAAACAAAAGTATCTAAATTGATAGAAAACGTCAAATTTAAAAGTTATCTAATTTTTCTGCTTCTTCTTCCATTACTATGTCAAGATATACCATTAAAAAAACGTGTATACTTCTCTTCTTTAAACTTAAATATTCGGTTTATTAATTTCGTATTTTTCCTAAAACTTCAAACTATTCTAAGGACCAACAAAAATGTATTCTTGAAACCACAGAGGGTTCAGACGTCGACGATTTCAATTTATTTCTTATCAATTTATTTCACTTTCACCAAGTTTACAGTCAAAAGGCCCATAAAATCTTATTTCTCCATACAAACTCTTAACCCATCGTTGACCCGTCAGATTTTGAATTTCAAAAAAGTGAAAAACTGATATCAGATTATTTCGCATGTTAAGTGCATTCACTAAGTTTGAAGTCAGAAGGCGTAAAATATCATGTTTCTTCATACAAATAGTTAACCCATTGTTGACTCCGTTAGATTTTGATTTTCGAAAAAATGAAAAACAGGTATCGAATCAAGTATATTATATATTCAACACAAGAAACCCTCAAGACAAAGCTTTACTTCGAACTAATGAAAACCTATTTGTGACTGGAAATTTGAAAATTTAAATTTGCATAATTTATTACAATTTTTTTTATCGATTAAACATTTCGTGTTGCAAATGCCAGACCAACTGCGCCAGCAACAACAATAAGAGAATTGCAAGTAAAGAAACAAGCAGAATGAATAAAAAATCGTCAAGCTTCTTGCACGATACCCCAACCGGAGGTCTGCACACTTCCTTCCGTTTTGTGTGCACACACACACACAAACGCACACAGGTACATAAATCCTTTTGCTGTTGCCGGCACTGCAGACGTCAGACAGCGCGCCAGCCGTGATGGCAGGTTGGTGCAAAAACAATGCGGCAACTGTGGCAGACTTTAAATTAAATTCAAAGCCACTCCCAAACGTTTACCGTGTAGTGGTACCGCGTGACCACTTATGCCAACAGTATAGCGCACAAGCCAATCGACAAGACCAACGTACATCAATCGGTGCGCGCGCCACTTTGTTTACATTTGCAAGTGTCAAGTGTCGCATGCACAAGAACGCCGGCGTCACTCAAGTGGCCTGCACTTGCACAAGCGACACATGTCACAACACATGTGGGCACTTGCACCGATCGCGCATTGCAATACGACCCGACCTACCGCAGGTCGACGCAGAGCGTTGGCCCACTTAGAGAAAGTGCCGCGTCGTCAGAGTTGACCCGCGCTGTGATTGGTTCGATGCAAATCGACTGGAAATGGAAGGAGGAGCACTGGAATTGCCCCTCCGCACAATCGTTGTAAATTTTAGTATATAAGACCTTGTTTTTCAAAAATAAAATCAGCTTAATGACAAGAGGCAAACTGCTCGTTTACTTTCTTAGACTCTAGCTCAACACATCGGCTCCTAAGCCATCCTCCGTTTGGCGCGACCCGCCTTTACAATAGGTCACCCCGAACTACTGACGACCGCAACACTGACATTTTTTCCACCACATGGCGATCCTGCCGACCAAACCTGAGATTCTGTTTTAAATGCATCAGCAAAGAAAACTAAACAAAAAGAAATAGAAAAACAAAAAGTATTTGTAAATTTTGCTACTTTTTACCACCGAAAATGATAATGATGGTCATATAATAAATTTTACAAAATTCACAACTAAACTGAGAAACACTTCCACCATCATCCATACCTTGACGCCCACCGAATCAAACTACTGCCACCATCCGATGACAACCCAAGAAGAGATCGACGCCATCTTCGACAAGTGGAGTCGATTCGCCCAGCAGGAGGAATACAACCCAGAGAACACAGCAACCCACCCCGAATACCAGCCACAACAAAGCCACCCAGACACCAACCCCCCAACATACATACCGACCCCGAGATCTGCGGGACCAAAGCCCATCACGATAGAGCAATATAAAGCTCGACTTTCACTGAAGAAAACCCAAAAAGACGAAGCGGAAAATACACCGAAGAAAAACCGCCGACCAAGAGCAGGCAAGAAAGTAAAGGCCCGCAAGGAGAGAGCAATTCTCCACAAATTAGTTCCCATCACAACGGACAGAAATCTGAAGACAACCCTCATAAACAAAATACGAAACCTATGGGCGGAAGACAGTCAAAGGAAGAAATAATTGTCGCGAACAACAATGCAGCCAGTTCGACCGCAACAACCAGCAACACAACAACTAACAACACCTATTTACTCTACCTACTAACCATATTAGTTATAACACTATAAGCCAATCGACAAGACCAACGTACATCAATCGGTGCGCGCGCCACTTTGTTTACATTTGCAAGTGTCAAGTGTCGCATGCACAAGAACGCCGGCGTCACTCAAGTGGCCTGCACTTGCACAAGCGACACATGTCACAACACATGTGGGCACTTGCACCGATCGCGCATTGCAATACGACCCGACCTACCGCAGGTCGACGCAGAGCGTTGGCCCACTTAGAGAAAGTGCCGCGTCGTCAGAGTTGACCCGCGCTGTGATTGGTTCGATGCAAATCGACTGGAAATGGAAGGAGGAGCACTGGAATTGCCCCTCCGCACAATCGTTGTAAATTTTAGTATATAAGACCTTGTTTTTCAAAAATAAAATCAGCTTAATGACAAGAGGCAAACTGCTCGTTTACTTTCTTAGACTCTAGCTCAACACATCGGCTCCTAAGCCATCCTCCGTTTGGCGCGACCCGCCTTTACAATAGGTCACCCCGAACTACTGACGACCGCAACACTGACATTTTTTCCACCACAACCGGTTACCGGCAAACACAACAACAAAACTCGACAAAAAACAACGGCAGCAGTGCAAAGTGTGTCTTAAAATTTTAAACACACGCAGCTACTCGGCCGCGGCATGGCATGAAATTTGACAGCATAGGCCGAAAGCGAACGGCCGAAAGTTGTTTGCGTGTCTTGTCGCCATCGGTCATGCGGCCCAATGCGTCGGCGCATTCCTTTGCCTGGCCGGAAATCGAAAACCGGACGCCCCGGAAGCGCTACAAAAACGCTGCACTGCAGTAAACTGACGTCGCCTAAATACTTAAGTCGCCAACTTGGAGTACTTAAGACGCCGCACGTCATCCTTTTGCTAGAATCGCATTCATTACTTTCATTCGAGCATTTTGATAAAACTTGCCGCTTCATCTAACTTTTGATCCAGATTGGAGCAGTAAAAGTCGAAGACTATAAAGTGTCGCCGCACAAGAATGCAAAATGCCAACTGTAGCTTGGATTCATTGCACAAATTGTTGGCTTTGGTTTATTAATTAATTTGCTGTTGCTTGCTGAATGCTGTTTGTTGTTGTTGTTATTTTTATTATTGTTATTATTGTTGTTGTTGCTACTGTAATTATTGTTGTTGTTGTTGTTATTGTTGTCGGTTGTGTTGCTTTTTATGTGGTGCAAATTGTCTGGCAGCGTGACTGAAATCTTATTCGCTTCGAAGCACCAAAAGTATTTCAACGAAAAGCTCCGTGCAAACCATTGTTTGTCGTTCAAAGCAATATTGAAGTCAAAGGAATTTAATATGATCTTATAATCCTTTCAAATTTCTTGACTCTGCATAGTCAGAACTAATGCGCCTTATGCAGAAATATGAATGAATGCTGAATGCCCTTTAAAAGGTGAAAAATTAACTTGGCGCGAGTTGTACTTCAATTTCGAAGCGTTTTGGTTGCCTTGTAATTAACTCTTTCGACCCCGATTTTTACCCTGTGTCTTGATATTACTTTTTGTTAGAGTTCCATGCCTCTTTGTTAGAGTTGTAGAGCTAGTTTACTTTTGAACAATTTTAGCTTAAAACGGATTAAATAAATTGTGTATCAATATTTTTTAATTACAAAAAAATTATTTACTATTTATGGAAAAATACAAAATTATCACTTTTTGATTTTATTAAACCATTATTAAAGAAACAGGGGTTTGAACAAACGCGCCCAATTCGTAGACTTCAATTAGAACACAAACTTTCCCTGATATCGCTGCAAATTATTGGAAATTATTTTGGGGCTAAGAGTAAAATTTTTAGAATTTGCTTTTAATTCACTTCTAAAAATATTAATTTGTTGGTGCCTACTTAAATTTAACCCATAAATCAATTGTAGCTTTTGCTATAAGATGATAAATAGGTGAAATTGCTCTCAGGCAACTTTGAGGTCGAAAGGGTTAAGAATTCCAAAGTGACAACTCCGGAATGCCCAAACTTTTCAGCACTTTTGGTATTCTATACTAAACTAACAAATTTTTTATATAAACATACAAGCTTCCTGTTAAACTATCATTAACCCCTTCGAGGTTTTGTTGCCATATGGTAAAACTAGCAGTGCTCGACGGCTTTGTACGCATAAGTTTTTCGATGTCATTGAACTAATCTTTATTCACTTAAAAATACCATCTACATTATTTAAATTAAATTATATTTCTTCACATACATCTGTAACCCATTTTTTACCTCTTCTGAAGTTGATTTTCGAACACTGAAAGAAAGACACGCGAACTATTTCTGATTTTGAGTGCTTTCTCCAAGTTTTTAACCCTTGTTGACCACGTCAGATTTGCATGAAACATACTTGTCTAATCATTTCTCATTTGAAATGCTATTAGGTTAGGTTATATTAGACATGATTTAGTGTTGTATGGGGATTCTTAATAATGGGCTCTCGATGGGTTATCGGACCTCTCAATTTTATCTCGGAAAGCAAATGGTTTAACAATGACAATACCTTGACTTCTTACATCAACCCAGTTAGAGCGATGTGCATCCTCCTGGCAGTCCTGGCACTCATCTAAAATTACAATTATATTCGAAATGGGGAGGTTAATGGGGTTTCGGCAATACATTTTGATTCGTTTCGCTTCATAGAAACCCAAAATTTGACAACCTCACAAGTCCGATTATATGGGAGACGCCCTCTGGTGGTGAATTTCTGAACCTTACGTAATTTTGTATTTTTTGTGCTCAAAATTGTTGCCGATCACTGAATAAATCATATAAATCGGTTAAGTAGTTTTCGAGATACGATGTTTCCTCGCTTACTTTACTACACTTACAAGTGGGGAATTCCATAGAAAATGCTCAGATTTGTATGGCAGCCCCCTTAAGTTTGGAGATAGCGGATAGGTATGTTTGGAAGAAACATTCGGAAATGAAAATAAATGAGTGTCTGTCTTACATTTGGCACATCTGGGGCCAACCTGGAGGCAGTTGGAGCCTGTTTTATAAAAACGATCATTTTGTATGGGAGCCCAATTAAGGGTTGGAGATAGGGGGTGAGTATGTTTGAAAGAAATGTTCAGTAAGAAAAACTAGTGGGGGTCAGTCATAGAGTTTAACCGTCTAAGAGTAACTTCTGACCAGCTGTAGTGCAATTTGTCGAATTTTCCTGCTGTTTTGTAAACTTCGACCTCGACGCGACGCCATTTAGCCCCACTCTAGCCCCAACATTTTTCGGCTCATATACTTTTTCACCAAACCACATAAAATGAGAGGTGCTTCATCACCGAAATCGAAAAACCTTGCACTATATCATGTCTAATGTATATAGATGTCATTTATGGCTCTATGGTTCCAGGAATTAAATATTTTATATCTTAAGAATAAGTAGCTTGAAGTTTAATAGATTTGAGTGCCCTTTTTTGTCGACTACAAGACAGTTATAGATAGCGAAATGAGATCAAGATGAGCTATGTCAGAGCTTGGTATCTCTGCTAGGTAAGCTGGTAGTTAGGAGAGATTGCCGCAAGGCGGTGCCCACTTAAACCATGAAAGCCCATTGTAATACCACAAATAATTGAGCCTACTAGAACGAACCCTAGTAGACTGTGAATAGCCTTATCGACTAGATCCCCTATACTGTTCCTGCTAAGGTAGTACGACCTTGTAGAATGACTTTGAGCAATGCAATGGTAGGAATGGACCTTTCCAAAACTTTTGATACGGTGCGAGGTTACAAAGAAGGTGAGTTCCTATCGGGTGATCTCTCTAGCTTTGTTCTGGAAGTGGAATATTTTATGGGTCCTGATGCTTGAGTACTTTTACAACATCGACACAATCAGACATACCAAGCCGCTTTGCTGCTATCGAAAAGGAATTTGTTACAATGAGTCTGACGGTGAATGAGGATTCAACGATGTATGAATGCATATGTTAGCTATCAGTGGGAATGTGAGAGGATCAGACAGGTTTCGAAACTGTCAACGATTTCAGATACCTGTGAGCTGTACCACCATTAACAACAACAACGATGGCAGCCTGGAGATTTAGCGAAGCGAATTGCCAACCGTTGCTACTAAGGGCTCAGTAAGCAATAAGGATGGAGTGCTCTCTTCCTAGACCAACAAAAACCACGTTCTACAGGTCACTCATTCAATCCCTGCTTTTACAAGTATATGGAAGCATTAATGATGAGACAGAACAATGAGGCTGCCTTTGGAGTTGGTAGGTTGATTGGATCCAGTGGCAATGTGCCGATATCCAATGACCGCATGGGCGCCATTTTGTTAATAAATACTATTCTTGGTAAGTGAAGCTCCTGCGAAAAAATTGTTCGATGCGAGAGTTTGAGGTGGACGGCGAAGAGGGAGGCCGTGTCTCCAGTGGAAGGACCAAGTTGAGGACGGACATCTCTAGGTGTGACCAACTGGAGAAGACGCCCTCATAGCAGAAGTGCCTGGAGAGAGCTTTTGCGGCAGGCCATAACCCATTAATGGGTTGTTATGGTCAGTTTAGTAAGTAAGTAAATCTTGGTAAGTGCCAGTGTGTTGTCTTCTGGACTATGTGAACTCTATATCCAGTCCGAGAGGTCAGTAAAGCCGAGTAGGGAGTTCGCGGTGTACTTTGCTATCTCTCCGAAAATTTTAGTATATGGGTGTACCTAGTGTCCTCCATCTCCTTTTTGATAAGAGCGAAGAGGAAGTCATGAACGGTTTCCTTCACTGGTTTCACATCTGAAATATCCTGAAAGCCAAATTCTAAAATTTGTTTAAAACAATTCGTATTAATTATTTCACATAAATAACACCGTGCGATAGCATTTTTCACACTGGGAAAAATCCATATGTTCGTGAAACTAGAGACCAAACATAGTAATACTGCGTACTCAGTTTTTCATTTCTACATCCTTTGTCCTTTTAAAAGGACTTCAAAATTTTGAAGGGGATAAATAATAAAAAAATATAAAAAATACTTAACCTCGTTAGAATATGGCGATGTGTATATCAAATGAAAGAGGAAAGGCTCAAGACTTTAAATAAAACTGATTTTTATCTATTTGTAAAAAAAGATATGAAAAAGGTCCTTTGAAAATTTTAATCCTTTATATCCTTGAAAATTTTTAACGAATTTTCTTGAAAAGTAAGTATGTTAGAACCCAAAATCTTCTTGATCACGTGTCAAAATTTCATTACTCTAACTTTATTGGTTCGAAAGTTATTAAAAAAAGGCGGAAGCTGCAGTTCTAATGAAGTACAATAATTCTAATTTATTTGCGTATCATTTGAAATAATAAAGATTTGAAATAATAAATAGATACAAAATCAATGAAGCGAGAATAATGAAATTTTGACACGTGATCAAGGAAATTTTGGGTTTAACATACTTACTTTTCAAGAAAATTCTACATAAATTTTCAAGGATATAAAGGATTAAAATTTTCCTCTTTCATTTGATATACATATCGCCATATTTTAACGAGGTTAAGTATTTTTTATATTTTTTTATTTTTTATACCCTTCAAAATTTTGATGTCCTTTTAAAAGGACAAAGGATGTAGAAATGAAAAACTGAGTGAGTACACAGTATTACTATGTTTGGTCTCTAGTTTCACGCCCATATGGATTTTTTCCGGTGTGAAAAATTTTTTTAATTTTTGTCGCACGGTGTAATGACAACTCAAAAGCTGTCAAATAAAAACAAATGATTTTCCCTTCGTCAAGTGACTTGTCACTTGTTACATGCAACGCACAAGACGAATCACAGAGAGCGTCAAAGCTCGGCCACTGCATCAAACTTCAGTGGCTTAATTTGTGTGCAGTGTGCAAACAAGGCGCCGCATCGAGTCGATTTGTTGAAATTATTTTGCCATTTCATTTTGACTGTTGTTGTTGTTGGTGGTGCAAAATCCTCAACACTTGAAGTGCAAACAGTTGGCGCAAGAGGGCGCAATTCGTTGCCGTAAGGGCGCACTTGGACGCACTAATGACACATCATCATCGTCAACATAATCAACAACCACTACAACTACAACAAGTTCATCATTATCATCATGAACATCATTCGTAGAGTTGCCATCAGCAACGCTGGTGAGCACTGCTGCGCAAACGATTATGCACCGCTGATGCGGATAATAATGAGCACGAAGATGACGATGACGATGACTTTTTGAGCTGCTCGCCACCATCAATTCAACACTTTAACGCCGCAACGGCGTCCGCTTGCTGCGTTGGCTGACTTGTGTCGAGTGGCTGTTGTTGGTGTAGCGGCCGCCGGCCTGTTGCCCGACGCTGCAAAGACGCAAGCCAAACAAATCAGTCGTGCCTGAAGATTAATGGCAGCATTATTGTGTCGTCTGCGTTGCCGCACACCGGAGGCGCAGGGCAGACGCTGCGCTCGGTCAGCACTGCCGCAGGACGTCGAGCGCCAAAGTTGCTGGCAATTTTTCTTGCAGTCAATAATTTTTCATTTTACGCTCAGACATGAGCGGCATTTATTACGGGCGGCGCAATTGATCAGCGCACTGAACGCCCCGCAAGTCAAAGGATTGCAAAAGGATTCGCCGACACATTTGCAAAGCAACAAGCGCCACAAATTTTCTGCAGCGGCATTTTGTGTGTGTGTGTGTGTGTATGTGTAAGTGCAATTTTTGAAATATGTATTTGCCATTGGAAGGAAATCAATTATGGGGCAATGGACGGCATAAGGAAGCGGTGGCGAAAGGATTTAGTGGAAAGCGAGAGTGAGAGCAGTGATTTTTGATGAGGTCAAGTGGAAGTGGATTTTTGGCCAGAATGGGAGATAGACAGAGAGAGAGAGAGAGAGAGATCTATTTACTTATGAAGTTTCTTAGAAAATGTAATTAAAATAAGAAACAGTACAAACTCGAGTACAAATAAATTTTTTCTAAATTTGTATGCTTTTTAAATTTCTTTGTTAGAAATGATATTTTTGTACGCTTATCTTTTCTTTAAGAAAAAACTATAAATTAAACTGTAAAATGTGATTATTTTTATGGTATTGCAAGAACAAAAAACGTACGATTTAAACATGGTTTGGAATTCAACATTTATGGATCTTTTGTCGAACTTTAAATTCTAGTCGAGAAGAGAGAAAAGAGACTATAAATTAGTATTATTAGTAATTATTTTAAGTGATTATTACAGCCACAACGATATGGTTGTTGTCATATGACAAAACTCTAAAAAACCGGACCCTGGGTAATAAAAATTAAAAAAAATACTATGGATTGTTTTTATGTTTAACTGTTATCTTTTTCTTTTATTTTTGCATATTGTTTACTCTTTCAGTCAGTAAGTCCTTATGTACATTTGGCTAATAAATCGAATCAAATCAATTCAAATCAAATCAAATCAAATCAAATAAAATCAAATAAAATCAAATACAATAAAATAAAATAAAATAAAATAAAATAAAATAAAATAAAATAAAATAAAATAAAATAAAATAAAATAATAAAATAAAATAAAATAAAATAAAATAAAATAAAATAAAATAAAATCAAATCAAATCAAATCAAATCAAATCAAATCAAATCAAATCAAATCAAATCAAATCAAATCAAATCAAATCAAATCAAATCAAATCAAATCAAATCAAATCAAATCAAATCAAATCAAATCAAATCAAATCAAATCAAATCAAATCAAATCAAATCAAATCAAATCAAATCAAATCAAATCAAATCAAATCAAATCAAATCAAATCAAATCAAATCAAATCAAATCAAATCAAATAAAATAAAATAAAATAAAATAAAATAAAATAAAATAAAATAAAATAAAATAAAATAAAATAAAATAAAATAAAATAAAATAAAATAAAATAAAATAAAATAAAATAAAATAAAATAAAATAAAATAAAATAAAATAAAATAAAATAAAATAAAATAAAATAAAATAAAATAAAATAAAATAAAATAAAATAAAATAAAATAAAATAAAATAAAATAAAATAAAATAAAATAAAATAAAATAAAATAAAATAAAATAAAATAAAATAAAATAAAATAAAATAAAATAAAATAAAATAAAATAAAATAAAATAAAATAAAATAAAATAAAATAAAATAAAATAAAATAAAATAAAATAAAATAAAATAAAATAAAATAAAATAAAATAAAATAAAATAAAATAAAATAAAATAAAATAAAATAAAATAAAATAAAATAAAATAAAATGAAATGAAATGAAATGAAATGAAATGAAATGAAATGAAATGAAATGAAATGAAATGAAATGAAATGAAATGAAATGAAATGAAATGAAATGAAATGAAATGAAATGAAATGAAATGAAATGAAATGAAATGAAATGAAATGAAATGAAATGAAATGAAATGAAATGAAATGAAATGAAATGAAATGAAATGAAATGAAATGAAATGAAATGAAATGAAATAAAATAAAATAAAATAAAATAAAATCAAATAAAATAAAATAAAATAAAATCAAATCAAATCAAATCAAATCAAATAAAATAAAATAAAATAAAACAAAATAAAATAAAATGAAATAAAATAAAATAAAATAAAATCAAATCAAATCAAATCAAATCAAATCAAATCAAATCAAATCAAGTCAAATCAAATCAAATCAAATCAAATCAAATCAAATCAAATCAAAACAAATCAAATTAAATCAAATCAAATAAAATGAATTCAAATCAAATCAATTCAAATAATATAAAATCAAAATAAATCAAATAACTACACAAAAGACTAAATCGATAAATTAAAAATTTTAACTTTCTCCTGTAAAAACCTGTAGCACATTTTTTAACAACAATTGCTAAGAAAGTCTAAATGACTGCGTTAAGGTCATGTATTATAAATACTTTTTCTAGCAGTGTTATCTTTCAGTGTTTTAATGTAAAATCAAATAAAAAGTAAAATTTTAATAAAATAGCTAAAGAAATCACTTTGTTTTCTAGAAAAAATTTGTAGTTAAAATAATATTAAACATATTGAAATAATATTTTGATTCATAAAAAATTAAATTAAATGGTTATTTTAATAAAACTAAAAACTATATCATCCTTTTTAATTACCTAAACGATTGTAAAATAAATAATATTATTATTATTATTCATTTATCTTTCATTTATAAATATCAGTAATTTATAAATATTAGAAAACTATAATAAAAATTCAATTTTATATTTCAAAAAAAACAAAAACTAGAGCATCCTTTCTAATTACCTAACTGATTGTTACATAAATAAACAAATCTCAACTATCAAACTGAACTCAATTTAGAAAACTCCACAGCACCAAAACAAATTCGCGCCCACAACTGTATCGACATTTTGTGTTTGTTTTGTTGCCAGATTAATTGAAAAAGATTTTAAATGTCATTAAGTGCGGAATTGCCGCAATCCACACAAAGTGTCTGCTCATTAGTGCCAAACTCAATAAGAGTGTAATTGCGTAAAGTGAGTGAGCGAGCGAGCGAGCGAGTGGCTGAGTGGCGTTGCGACGCGTCGCGTGAGTGAAAGTGTTAAGTTTAACTATTTTCAGTATAAACTATTTAAACAGTGTAATTTAACAGTGTAAACTATAAACAGTGTAACTATTTTCAGTATTTTATTATTATTTATTTGTTGTTGTTGTTTGTGGGTTGCTTATTGCTGTTTGCAGCGCTCGCGCATTTCCAGTGACTTAATTTCCCACTTCCCATTAGCGGCAAACGGCACGAGGACGTAGAGTACGTCCTCCAGTGTTTTCCGCTTCAGTGCGCAATTAAATGCAACGCGCCCCGCTGCCTGCAACACGCCACAATGTGCAACATTGCAGGCAGCAGAAAAACTGGAAAAATTATTGCAAAAACGCATAATGAATGGCTGAAGCGGCCGCGCGAGAGACGCAGCGAGAGGCAGTGTGCAGCGTGGGCGCGTTGTTAGTGGGCGGGGAAAGCGATTCGGCGCGCAGCGTATAAACAGAAACCTTATTGAATTTTCCATTTCATTAAGCGGCAGGAAATAAAAAAAAACACGTAAACAACTTACAAACAGACGTGCATACATTTGTGTGCATGTTGTTATGTGTGTCTATGATCGAATATGCACATTTTTGGGCATGAGGGTTTTTTGAAATTGTAGCAAAAAAATGAATAGAGGATTATTATCGATGAGTGCGGAGATGGCCAGAAAGTTTGAAAAAAAAAATGAATTTTTTGGTATGGAAAATTGTCATACTGGTGCTGGGTGGAATTTTACAAAGTAATTTGCAAGTATAGTATTCCAAACAATTTCATTTTACATAGTAAAATATTTAGACTAGTAAAAATTTCTAGTACAAATTTTTACAAATTTACTAAACAACAAAAATACTCAAATAAGAGTAAAATTTTGTGAGTACATTTGTTGATTTGTTGCCTCGGAAGCCCAGCGTCTAGTGCACTGGGCTCACATACCAGCGGTCGTGGGTTCGATTCCCACCTGGCTTCCTTGCTTCTAATTATTTCCTATCCTTAATTTAATTGTATCAAATTGTTTCCTTTATAAATCCCACTCTAATCAATTGTGATGAGCAGCTAGCAGCAGATTTTCATATCTAGTAACTGTACTATATTTATCAAAGACACCAACCTCCAACCACTGAATTCACATTCCAGTGTTGATGGGTTCGATTCCCACCTGGCTTCATTTCTTCTAATTGTTTTATATCCTTAATGTAATTGCTTTCTATATCCTTCCTACTCTAATCAATTGTGATGATCAGCGAGCAGTAGATTTTCATATCCAATATTTAGCTGTACTACCTCAACTACGATACCACTAACACTTTCAGTTCAAACTAACAGAAATATGTCGCAGCATATGCATGATCCAAAAATAAGCTCATCAAAGACATCAACCTCTACGTTTTCCAAGAACTCCACCTACATAGCGGCAACGAAGGCCCAGAGGCCGCTTTACACAACCCGTTGATAAACTTTCACATAAGAAAGCTTCTCTCCAAGGGGACAACTGATGGTAGCCCCATGTCAATCACCCATTCTGTTAGAACTTCAATCGGTTAACACTAGAAAGACCATTACGGCCATTTTGAAAGCTTTTCATTTTTAAATATCTGCATTTTCTTTAGTATTTCCATCAGCTTTTGCTTTTATGACTTATTAGTTCTTCAATTAGGGTTCTACAATTTAAAATTAGCCAATTCTGATGTTTACTTTTCGAGATATCAGCAAATATAATATTTATGTTTTTGTAGGTATGGAAAACTTGGGGTCACTCTAGTTTTAACGTAAGCAACACAAACATTGGACTTGTTGAGGCTCTATGTTTCCAAGTGGAGTGAATAAGAAGAAAAAGATCTTTGATTATGGAGATTTGGCCAGTCAAAAATGGTATAGGATGTCCCAATAAAAGTGTACCATTTAAAGTTTCTGGCATTTATCTTCTCTACAATTCAAAGCTCTGATACTTTAAATCTGTTGACTACAACCGTCCCGATTAAAAAAAAATAATAAAGAGCTATACAAAGGAAAAAAGAAAGAGATTAATGATTTCAGGTGGAATCATCTCTCGAAATTCAATTGTCAACTGGTCAACCAGAATCTTCCTAAGGGATTTTGAAAAATCTCTGATCGATGCAACTTAAACACAAATATTTCTTGATTTCAAGGCCAACAACCAATGTGTCATCTGTGATATGAAACCTCATTTTTGTCAAAATGTCATTTAAAATCGAAAAAGAGCAAAGGCCAAAGCCAGTTGCGGTATATTTTATTTTTAACTTAAATGGAACTTAAGGTTCCTTCTTAATTTTTTTTTAATCTAGCCTATGTCCGAAGCAATCTGAGTAGATCCTGCGATGCCCAGGAGCCAAGATGGTCGCTTCTCAATACATCAGTGCCAAATGTCTCAAACCTGATTCGGGTGTACGCAGGGAAGACACACAGAGAGTATTCTACCGTCTTATTCGATATCTCCTCCTACAGGTAGGACATGCTTTGCCCATAGAAAGTGACTAGTCATTAGGTCTATCGACTGACTGCGGTACTTCCTACACAGAGACTACGAGCATTGGTCTGAGATGACGCGAAGAATATGTAGAGAGCTTCACGATGGCCGGTTAGGCCATGAAAGCCCATTGCGATACCTCAAAAATAACCTTTTCTAAAGGATTTTTGGACGCTGATCACAACTGCGTACTTAGTTTTTTGATTGTTTGAGCGGTTTGTAAGTTATTGGTGGTTTTTGCTAGGAGGTGTTTTCCACGATTTTTCATCTTTGAATTTTTATTGCATTTATAATATGTTGAAAAACACGATAATTTTTTTATGACACAATAACGAATCCTCAAGCTATAATTTTGACCATAGTCGATTTCGATTGGTCAAGGGTTAACACGGCTATGGCTCTTCAAAGTTCAATTTTCGCGAATTTTTTATACAAATTCATTTAAATTCGGGGTTGCAATTTTCAACTAGGAGTTAGTGTGCAATGTATAGTGTAAGGTTGTAACTTAAACTTATAGAACAGATTTTTTGTGTTGCATGTGCCATTCTGGGCCTATACTCATTAGAGTGTAAATGCGACTTCACTTTCTGAACACGTGTTTGTATTGAAATCTTCTAATGCTCTTCGCGTCATTGACGAAAGTAGCTAAAGTATTTTCGCAAGCGTCAATATTTGTCTTTACAAGGGCATTAACAAAATTCGAATAAGTTCATTACCGTGGGAGCTATTCTAAAAAGAGTTGCATCACACAAGTAAAAATTTCAACCACACACACTTAGCAAACTACTTGCTGTTTTTCCATATTTTATTGCGACATATTTTTAGGGCACAAAAAATTCAAAATTCGAAAGCTGAAAATTTTATGAATTGAGGGTATTTGTTGAATGCGAGCATTTTCATACTGCTGCCTAAAATTGTGCTCCGATATTATAGCTCAAAAGTAAATCCTTGCTTTTGTTGCTGAATTTATGAATGGAGAACTTACATATTTGTACACATTTTCTATTACAAACATCGTATTTCAAAAATTTCTTTTTTAATTGAAAGCCCCAACATTCTTCTTTCACTATATGATAATATATATTTTTTGGAAACAAAATTCTTTTGTGTATTCGCAATCTTGCAAAGTAACTGAAAATTTAACTTTGCAAATTAATAACTCTGGCAAATTTGAACCGATTTTAATGTTTTAAATTTTAAATACATAGTTAAAGTATTGTTAATCTTTGTTAAAAAAATGGCATTTAAGACTTCAGGTTTGTAGGAGCTACATGCATGTAATGGTCAAAAAACATGTAAAACGCCCTCCAAGGAAAACCATCAATATTTCCTAAGCCGCTCAAACAATCAAAAACCTAAGTACGCAGGTGTGATCAGCGTCCAAAACTCCTTTAGAAAAATATAGTTTGATTTTAGAAAAAAAAAAAATTTCGATTTTGTTGCTCTGTGTAATCGAACAAAAGATACATGGCAGTCTCGTTGAGAGATTTCCTTATCTTAGAACAGTCTTTGATGTTATTTTGACTGCATCCAGAGCCCTAAGAGCGGATTATCCGATTTCCCGCTTACCCTAAGCGGAATGGAAGCTTCTTTGATTGATGTGACCTTGGTTTACTATAACCCGCCTTGCCTTGGATTCGTCCGTCCGACATCTACGCTTGTGATGGAGTACTCAGTTTCCATTCGACCATAGATGGGATTGAAATATGGTAATTCTTAACAAAGGAAAACCTGGGTCTCATGTAATCTACGTTTTGAGATGTGTCAACAAATTTTAAATTGTTGAGTGCTCATTTCGTCCGACTTGTCATTGCAAAGAAGCTCGCATTCTGATGACTGCATTGGCTTCCAATTGTGCTCCCAGAATGTCTAATGGAATTCGGTGAAGCGATGGGAAGCATAAGCTTCGTCCAGCTGCAGTCGCTCTCAGCCAGCCAAGCTTGCACGTGGGCGTAACATTTGTTAACAGTGACTTTGATGCTACAGATAGGAGGTTCAGGGCCCATAAATGCACTAACAGAACCCATTCCAGCTAAGGAGTTTTAGGTCTCTTTACCAGCAATTCCTACTTGTAAATATTGGGATCCAAGCGAGTGTCAGCCTTTGATATCTGCTGATATAATTTAGCCTGGACTTGCAGGACTTATTTATTGTGAAAGTGGTAAGCAGACTGTCCAAGGCCGTTAGCGTAGCTTGACTGTCGCTACAGATAAAGTTGGATGTGTCTCTCCACCTGATTCCACAACAAGGTTTAATGCCGCAAGTATCGCTTACACATCTGTCTGTTAGTTATACCTAAGTAAATTTAATTTGGATATTTTCAACTTCCTAAAAAAACCATTTTGGTTCGTAAACAACCAACGGACGAACAATACTAAGTACTCAAATAAAATCCCATAAAAAAAGTTTAATGGAAATTTGATTAAAAAAAAACAATACAAATCAAAGCATTCAAACAAAATATTTAAATCTGTCTAAAAATAAAAGCAATGCAAAATAGATTCAATAACATTTCAGTTTATTGATGCGTGCCAAAATAAAAAACCAAAATAACAAAAACAAATAGAAACCCAAAAAAACCCCAAATATGCAAATGCAAACTTCCATTCGAGTGCGCACACCGCATGCACTCACCGCGCACAGATACTCACTCAATTACTGCACTAAGCTTGCAATAAGCCGCGCCAGCAACAACAACAAAAAGAGCATTACAACAACTAACCATACTAAGACAAGAAAAAACCAACAAAAACCACTTTAGGCGCGCACTCACACATACACACACACATAGACACACACATAGCAGTGATCAAACAAGCTGGCAGCTTTGTCGCTGACGTCGTCAACGGCAGCAGAAGTCAGTCAGTTGTTGGCATCAGGCAGCTAGTTGGCATTTCTGCCGATTTGCCAAAAACCGCAATCACAGTCATCGGGCTGGTGAATTTTCCAATCGAATGCATTTTCACAATTTTCACACTCAACTTGAGTCTGAGTCATTTTGCCGCTGACGATGTGGGAATTCGCTGCGCTCGCTCAGCGGCAGCCAAGCAACGGCAACGTGAACGCTTTCGTCATTATCATTGTTAACATCAGTATCGGAATCATTGTCTACATTAAGATTGTCTACATCATGATTGTCTACATCATCATTGCCTACATCATCATTGTCTACATCATCATTGCCTGCATCATCATTGTCTACATCATCATTGTCTACATCATTATTGTCTACATCATTATTGTCTACATCATTATTGTCTACATCATCATTGTCTACATTATCATTGCCTACATCTTCATTGTCTACATCATCATTGTCTACATCATCATTGTCTACACCATCATTGTCTACATCATGATTGTCTACATCATAATTGTCTACATCATCTTTGTCAACATTATCATTGTCTACATCATCATTGTCGACATCATGATTGTCTACATCATCATTGTCTACATCTTCATTGTCTACATCATCATCATCATTGAAGTCAACCTCGAACGCAGCGACGAAATCATTCGCATCAGCGGCGCGCCGTCAACAGCGCCAACGACTGACGCCGCCGACTGCCGCGCTGAGTGAATTATTGGCAAAGTTTAGCAAAATCGTGACGTAATGCGCTTCCGCGTGCTGCGAATGGGCGAGTGCGAGTGCGAGTGCGGCGTAGAGCGGAATCGGTTGAGCGAAGGGTGCGAGTTGGGCGCCGCCATTAACTGCTGGGGCACGTTTCACTTTTCAGTGCGCAAAAGTTGCATATAATGAAAGCGCCACGAGGACGCAGCACACTGCAAACGAAGCGCGGCCCGTGGAGGCCGGAAGTAGCGGAAGACGAGCGAGCGTGGAACAGAAGTGTTGCATCGTCGCGTTGGGACATTCGCTTGAGTTATAAATGAACTTAAAAGGCTGCGATGCGCGTACGAGGGTTTGTTTGTGTGCGTTGGTGTGTGTGTGTGTGTGTGTGATGAAACGTTTTGTAAATAAATCAAAATAGCGTGACACTTGGACGAAGGCATTTGTTGACAATTGGCTATTGGCCCGAAGAGGGGCAATACTTGCCATCTGACTGACTGCCAGACGAATCACGACTGACTGCTCCAGTGGCAGCAGCGGCTGGTGTGACGCTCCTACTTGGCCTTAATAACATAAAAGTATATATTTCCCATAAGAGACAAACTTTGTTGTGTAATAACATAAACCCTTGGCTGCCGAAACATGCACATATAGCAGTGCTTACTGAACAGGCCACATCTAGCAACTGATTAGAGATATCACACTGAACTAATCACAATAATTGCGCATTTTGGACTATATTCAGTTAGGACGGGGAGTAACGATGAAATGAAGGTAGGTAGGTAGGTTGTAGTGATTGATACACACTTAGACCTCTATATGGGTCTATTGTGATATCACAAATTCCACCCGTTTGAAATGTGTATGTAACACTGTTTTTTCAATACATTTCGAACGGATGGGGGAAGGAAGGGGTCGACCTACAGTTTAACGCCGGATCCAAACGGCCGTTTTGGCATTTCTTCTCTCACACTTGCAGGTTTTTGGAATTTGCCATTGTAATTCTCATCTTCTTCACGTGGATAGCGATAAAAGTAGACGAGTGTTTCACCAGCCCGAGCTAGGAATCGAACCTAGTACCTCTGGTGTGAGAACCCAGCGCGCTACCCGCTGTACTATCGAGGCCGGCATGAAATGAAGGTTCAGGTATTTTATCGAAGTGAAAGTGTAATCGATGCCGCATGCACTCTTCCCTACCTAACTTAAAGAGTCTACAAGTCAAAGCGAAATACTTGTGAATAGAATGTCTTCTCAAACTCAACGATACACAATTTTCAGCAATATGCGGAATGTAAACAATTTTGAAAAAAATATACGAAATAGAAAAGTCAAGCAAAAATCAATGGAAAATTCATATCCAGTTTTCTTTTATAAATAACACAAACACATTGTACATTGATCCACTCTCAAGGATTTAGGAGCCAATTGAAGGGAAGTTTATTAAGTAGGAGAAGAAGATACAATGATCTGATTTAGTCCACTTTCGTTCATGATTGCCTACAGGCGAATGATTCAATATTTCTAAAATGCTCAGGTGAAGTATTTTTGACTCACGTATTATTGATTTTCTACTTAAACCTGTCTTTTGTTAGTCAAATGAATGCTAAGCTTTTTCGTCATAATAGTTCTGATTTCGCAGATCCAGTGGCGCATACAGGGGGGTTTTGGGGGTTCAAACCCTCCCCCAAACACAAAACTTGCTGGTACAAAATATGGTTTCGAATGGTATTCGGCTCAAAAGTTGAACGCAAAACCTTCTGGCCCCTAAAAATGAAATCCTGTGTTAGCCACTGCTCAGATCCCTATACTCCTAAGCTCCTATACACTTTCTTTGTAGGATCCCTGTTGGAATGTGCGTCTTTTGTACAGAATCCATTTAAAATTTCTCATTGTAAGCGCCTTTAGAGAATCCAAAAATACTTCTTGAGTTTTGACCTTCATTCCATAGAGTTTTTCGATCACATTCCTTCGCATAGTTAACTCACGTTGCTCTCTAATAAACTTGAAGTCACTTGAAGGCCGAAAAAATATAATGTCTCTGTTGTTTGTCCGTAACTTCTGAGTCTAATTAACTTCCCCTGTCTCCTCTCGAGTACTTCGTCATTACGTTTTATATTCCCCTTATAGGCCCAACTATGCTATAAATGCTACCATGGTGACTACTTTTGGGCATTTAAGGTAAATTTTGCAAAATTTTACTGAAGTTTACTGAACCTTTTCTTTATTTACGAAAGCTTTTCTTTACATTCTTTGTTTGATTCAGTATTAAAATTTAGAAATGGCACAGAACATTTTTTTTAGTTAGCCAATTGACAATGTTGCCAGCAGGAGATTTCCTCCTAGATTTAGGAGATTCTTGGACAAATTTTTTAAAGTTTAGGAAATTTTAATGGCGATACATTTGACATCATGACAAAAAACTAATTATTTTTTTTAGAAGTTTAATTCCTTAATTTATAATGACAGCAATTATCTATAAACAAAACATGTAGGAGTTTTTTTTTAATTTTTGAGAGGAAAATTCACCTTTTTTTCAGATATAGAAGAAAGTCAGTTCAGGTATCTGATTCTTGTTAGTTATTTAAAATAAAAGACCTCAATGAAGTCCTTTCGAATCCTTTGGGCATTCTAGCGTTGATAAGAGAAGAGAACGTTGCTGTGTTCTAGAATATAGTCGATCGAGATCGACTGAAAGCAGATAGGCAGATAGCAATGACTGCCCAAAGTAGAGCCCACTTAAGGGGGGTTTCTACCTTGTGCGGTCAAAAAAATCGATTTTTTTTCATGCATTTTTGGATTAATACATGATTGTAGAATACGCTCCCAAAATTTGAAGTTGAAATCTTTCGAATTACGGAAGCAATTTATCGAAACAGGTAGCGGTGTCGAGCGCGCCGAGCCGCCGCCAACCACTGAAGCAAAACTTTGAACGCGTTTTTCTCAAAACTACATTTTTTGACCTTGCGGAAGTGATTTAGGCCACACGAGTTGAGCAATAGCTACGAAATTTTAAACAGTCATTTATCAAGGTCTTAGCTACGGCACGAACTAGAATCTTCAAGAAATAATAATTTTTTTTCATTAAAAATAAAAATTTGTATTGGAAAAAGTAGGTAAAAATTGAGTTTTTTAGTCAAAATCGCATTTATCCTTCATTTTTCATTTTTTTTTTTAAACCCTAGTTCCTGCCATAGACAAAAGGATACAGAATAAGAAAAAATATCATTTTTGTGTTTCAAGTCATCTCAAACAGCGGCAGGACTTCCGCGAGTAAGGAAGGCGCGCCGCCATTGCTCGATGGCCCCCTCCCCCCCTTTGCATATTTTATCTTGAAACTTTTTTTACTTGTACAATAAACATATACCTACATCTGAAAAAAATTTCCAGTGTTTATCTTAAAAACCTTCCCATCAAAAATTTTTCAAAAAAAATATGTTTTCTCGGCCGCACAAGGTAGAAACCCCCCTTAAGCCATAAGAATCAATAATCAGACAATCCATCGATGTTGAAAATCTGCTCACTTATTGAATCAGTTTGAGCTGCTTACAAAGACTGTGAATCAACAATCAGACAATCAATCAAACTTAAGTCCGCTCAGTCATTGAACCATTGTGAGCTCCTTACGATTCCTAGAAGACTGCGAATCAACAATCAACTCACTCATGGAATTAGTTTGAGCTCTTTAGAAAGCTGTTAATCAACAATCAGACAATCAATCGACGTTGAAAATCCGGTCACTCATCGAATCAGTTTGAGCTACTTACAAAGTCTAGAAGACTGTGAATCAGACAATCAATCGAAGTTTAAAATCTCCTCACTTATTGAATCGGTTTGAGCTCCTTACAAAGTCTAGAAGACTGTGAATCGACTATCAGACACTCAATTGAACTTAAGTCCACTCACTAATGGAATAAATTTCAGCTACTTACGAGGCATAGAAGACTGTGAATCAACAATCGGACAACCAATTGAATTTAAGTCCACTCACTCATGGAATCAGTTTGAGCTCTTTAGAAGTTTGTGAATCAACAATCTGGCAATCAAACAAACTTAAGTCCACTCACTCATTGAACCAGTTTGAGCTCAGTACGAAGCATAGAAGAATGTGAATAGTCCTACCGTCCCGACTCTGAAAAAGATCGACTGAAACCTTAATTTGTAATTTTCCCTCAATTTCGTTACTATTTTTTTTTTAATAAATTTTTTCAAATTTTTACATAACTATTAGTGTATTAATAGTCAATTTAATAATTGCACAACGTGCAAGTTCGCTTTCACAACTTATTGCCATTACGAACGTTTCAGTCTGCATGGCGGAAAATTCAATTATCTTAAAATACCAACAATGCTAACAATAGCAATCAGTATGGCATAACAACAACAACAATAAAAACCCATTGAACAAAAAATCAAAACAACATTAACAATGTAAGCAACAGCATCCGAACAGTTTTTCATGGCATTAGAGTGACCAGTTTTTGGTGATAAAAACTAGCAATTTTATTTATGTCACATAATCAACGCAATAATGTGGCCGGATGGTTTGTTGTGCGCTACACATTTGCTCTACATTCGACAATAAATTCAACCACAAATCAACACTTTTGTACAAAACCAAAATGAATACGAATGGCCACTCTATGGCTGTGTGCGTGCGCCTGTTTGTTTGCAATATTTTTGGATTATTTTTGAATAAATTCTTCCTGGCTGGCTGTGTCTGTGCGGCGTGTTGCAGCGTATGCGACGCATATCCGGGCATTGCAGCTAACACAAACACACACACACACACACACACACACATGGCCGAACGCAATGAATAATTTAGTTGAAAATTTGTATGTACGCCAGAGTATGTGTGTGTGTGTGTGTAAGTATGTCCGTCCGCGCACATTGTATTGTACAGAGCACACTGCCAGCCTAACGCCTTCTCCTGGCCGTCTCTCTCCCCTCCCCCTCTCACGTTCGCCTTCTCCTACACACACATAAATATTTTCCAAATTTATGCGTTTTTTTCTGCTTTGCTTTACATTTTCCCCCAATAGCCGGTTGCCAGCGTCGGCGAATGCAAACAGCAACAGTTAGAAAAGAGCACAGCGAGCGGGCGGAGGGAGGGATTCAAGTGGAGCGGACATGGCGCGTGAAGAGCGAAGGGTTGCGGCCCGGTTGGCGGTTTGGCGATGGTCGCATTTTCATGCTTGTCGAATTTTGCCGCCGGATTATGGCCGCCGCTATAAATAAATTTTCGGTGTGAAGCAGGAACAAAAACAAAAACAAACAACTAAAAAACTTAGCAAAAAATCAACAAAATTTAAAAAGAAAAGCAAAAAAACAAAAAGTTAAAAAAAAACATAAAGCTAAAGCATGGCAAATATGTAAGAAGTGCACGAAAAATTGAACGCAGCCAAAAAAAACCAAAGTATGCAAAGAAGCGAATGTGTACACAAGATTGCAACAACAAACTTTACAACAACAAACTTTACAAAAACAAATTTTACAATATTTTTACAAGTGTAGCGCGCAGCCTTTCTGATTTTTTTTACTTCATTTTTTGTTTAGTGCCGGAAGCTATAGTTGCTACAGTTGTTGTTGTTGTTGTTGAGCGCGCAAATGGAAAACGCGCATAAAAACCGAATTTACTCGGTCAGGCAGCGGCCGTTGGATATTTTTGGAGAGCTGGAGAAAAAAAACATACAAATTAGGCAGCAATTTTCAAATTTGTTGCACGTCAAGGCAACGGCCCCGAAATTCGTGCAAATACAAAATCACCCAAAGAAATATGACCTCGAAAATTGAAGGCTATCATTTGCTGCAGTTTATGTAGTCGTTTCGGTTGCGGCGCTCGAACAGTTCAAATGTTTGTAAGTGTGTGTGTTTGTGTGTGTGTGTGTAGCGCAAGCTCGAGCTCCATTGGCAGTTTGAAGGGTCCAACTAAGTGCAATATTTGATGCTGTGAGCATGCATTAGTATTGGTTGTTGTTGTTGTTGTTGTTGAAATAAAAATCTTTTCTGTTAGCCTTAAGTGATTTCTAAGGTTTATCCCAGCAAACCAAACGATATCGAAACGATATCGTTAAAGCGAGAATTTTTCTCGTTTTCGAGTATTGCTAAAGTGTCTAAAATGATATCGAGAACGAGAAAAATGAAACTATCGTAACGATATCGAGAATTTCGAAAATCTCGACATCGTTACGATATTGAAATTTTCTTATCCGAGATATCGTAACGATGTCGAAAATTTCGATATCGTTTCGACAGCGCCATTCTTCTTGTTCTCAATAAAATTTTCGGTACAATATATAAAACGCATATTTTACAGTACTTTCTATTATAAGTAAAACATAACAATGCACATGTGACAACAAATTACAATATATAAGTAAAGATCGATTGAGAAAAATATTTATATTTATATTATTTAGTTTAGGATAGCTGCTCCTTTGCTTTTTTATATTTTGCAATCTTCGATTCTCTGTCCTTTGCATAGAGAAGCAACTTTTCCCTTTTGCCTTCGAAAGTGTTTAGGGAATCGTTAGAAAATTTAATTTTGAATGCACCTGAAATAAATTGAAATACAATTAAATGCAGATATAGCTGGTTTTACTTAAATCTAGTAAATATTTGGTAATAAATTATGGGACTTACCTTGTCTTGCAATAACTCACAACTCACAAACTCGGTTTTGAATGCGTGCACGTTCACGTAATGAAAATTTTTCGTTTGACAAAAAAATATTTCATATCATTTGAAAATTTTCAAAATCTTAAAGGCAAAAAATTCAAGCATTATCGAGATTATTTCGAGAAACTGTCGCTAAAAATTTGTATCGAGAAATTGTTTGCAGGGATGTTGCTTATTTACTGATTCAAAGGAATTTTTTCCATTCGTGTTGAATAATTTTTTTTATATTTAATATTCATTTTTAAATATGTATTCCACAAAAATTTTTTTAAAATTTATTTTAGACATAAAGAAAACACATAAGTGGCAACAATAAATGTGTGCTTTCTGATCAAAGAAATAACATTGTATTTCTTAATTTTTGAACCATACTATTTTTGAATCAAACCATGGTTCAAGAATGAGTTCGAATCGGTTTATGAACCGAATCAGTGGTATGAAATCAGTGGTACGAAACATTAATAAACCACTGAACCGAATAACTTCACACATTTCTGTGGTTCACAGCACTGATTTGAACTAATCACGACTACAACTCACAAATGAAACCCCATCTTGTATCGCTAAGAAGTCAAAAGGGGTCCATGTTTGGCCCATCGGCCAGCCAGTTATAACTTCCTATCTAGCTATGTAAGAATTCTTCTGACCCTTATTTAGTAGAGTTGAATGAGCGCTTAGAATAAGAGAACGAAGAAGAGAACCAACGAACGCAACAACTTCACTGACGGTTCCAAGATGAATAATAGTACTTAAGAATAGATCGGACACGCACAACAAAAGTGACACAACTCAAAATTTGTGATTTTTCAGGAAACGCAAAAAACTGTTTTTGAGCTAAATAAGCATTTTTTTTAATAACGAATAGACCGTTCAGTAGAAAATCCGTACAGATTATGCTTTTTGATAAGTTCCAAGAATTTTTTTTTATTTTACACTAGAAAATTCAAAATTTTGAGTTGTGACTGTTTTGATGATATTTTAATTCAATAATTACGGAACTATTTCAAGTTATGCCACTTTTTCTGAATTTAATAATTATAAATGACAGTTAAAAAGTTGAAAGAAAAATTTAGAAAATTCATAATTAATTTTAAAAATTAAAAATATATACAAAAATTGTCAGGTTTTGCTTAAAATTACCTTTAACAAAAATTTATTTCGTCAAAAGTGACACAATTTGAGTTAGGACTCTTTTGCATTGAGCTGCAGCAATCAAATAGCATCAAACTTCTGACATAAAAAGAGACCTAACTGTATTTTTGTAACAGTTAACAACAACAAAATATATTGAGCTTTTGCTGATTGGTAGATTTATGCATTGTGCACAGTATTAACACATAAACCCGAAAATGAAAAATTTTGAGTTGTGTCACCTTTGTAGTGCGTGTGCGAGATAATTGTACTGAAGTAGTCTTTACTTCTAAAAATTCCAAATTCAACTGTCTTATAGGCTACCATGTCGAGATCTATGCTGTGTGGAAGACAACCAAAATGAAAGTATTCAACTATTTCTTTCCATTTATCCATCTTTGAGAACATCATTAGAGCAGCCCGCAATAAAATTAAAAGTACTCGGGAATTGCAAAATCCAAAATCATGATGTCGCTCTTTGTCGGGTTTCCGGGCAGTGGTTTATAAGAAGGAGAGGCCAACAGACTTGCCGAAGTTTGTATGATTGGGGATGACAGTGCAACAGAAAACCTTATTTTCTATGAGTAGAAAAACTTGGTGCACCTTTATCAAGACACAGGACCGACTGTACAACGACTGTTACAGTTGACATGTTCCAATTAAATATGGAATACAAATTCTGGTAAATGACCTCCGCTTCTCTGATAACACCGTGCGACAGCATTTTTCACACTGGGAAAAATCCACATGTGCGTGAAACCAGAGACCAAATATAGTAATATTGCGTACTTAGTTTTTCATTTCTACATCCTTTGTCCTTTTAACCCTTATTCTCATACCCGGGTACCCGGGTGCCCACTGCGATGTATTTTCGTGAAAAAAACTGACAAATAATGAACAATTTTTTTTTTACCTTCGGGATCCTCGTTATTTAGGTGAAAAGCGAACAAATCATATATTAAAAAAAATTTTGTTTTCTATATTGAAAACTTAAAAATTTCATGAAATGGGTACCCGGGTACCCCGGGTGCCAAACGACGTTAGTAAGTTTGGGTATGGGAATAAGGGTTAAAAGGATTTCAAAATTTTGAAGGGTATAAAAAATAAAAAAAAAATATAAAAAATACTTAACCTCGTTAGAATATGGCGATATGTATATCAAATCAAAGAAGTAAGGCTCAAGAATTTAAATAAAATTTGTGTTTTATCTATTTGTAAAAATAGGATATGAAAAAGATCCTTTGAAAATTTTAATCCTTTATATCCTTGAAAATTTATATAGAATTTTCTTGAAAAGTAACTATGTCAGAACCCCAAACTTCCTTAATCACGTGTCAAAATTTCATTACTCTAACTTTATTAGTTCGAAAGTTATTAAAAAAAAGTCGGAAGCTGCAATTCTAATGAATTGAATCGCATCCATCTAATGAAATCCCATATATTTTTTTAATTTTTGTTTCACGGTGTAACAAGCTTTGCTTTTTTCGATTTTTTATTATATTTCCACAAAGATTTGGTTCTACATTAACGATTACGCGTTAGATCTCGGCCTTGAGTTCAGGTAGTTTATTTTCATAGACTCGAGATTTCACAAAAACTCCAAAGAAAGAAATCTCACAATTTTGGTGACCAGTTGACATGGAAATTACTGAAGATGGTTCGGTCTGGAAATCGGTGCTCAAGTAAATCGATGTTCACAATGGCAACGCGTTCTTTCTTTTGTATAGCGTTCTCTTTTAAATATTGAGAACAATCGTAGGCGATAGCTGTAAAATTTCAGAGCTACTACTTGCACAAAGCAAACCATAAAAGACGCATCTATTTGCGTGCCTTATTCTTACTGACTAGAAACCATACCCTATTCGGAGATTTGCGCAACCGGACAACAATACTTTTCAGTACATAAAGTTCGTAACTTCTCATTCAGAGTTCTATTGTAATCAACAACGTCCCTCCTAGTCACCATGTCACGCGTTATATCTACACGATTTCTTTGAGGAATGATCCCTGGTTCTCTTGTATCAACGGTTATCCCCCAAAATATATTCTTCTCTAAGTTAGAGACAAACACTCGCACATGATGTGTAAGGCTTTCTCGTCTTGTTCAAAGCCGAGTCTACAGTAACTCCCTCAAAAAAGTACAAGTGCCTCCTGAAATTAAGTGCCCCGCCATTAATGCATTCAGTCATCCAAGAATGCTCCGATCAAGTCTAAGAACACTTGCGGCGTAAATGCCCATTAGCACTTTTAGGGTCATCCCATTCCACTGGTACCACTACATCCATTGTACACTGAACTCTGTCGGACAGTCTGTGGACCTTTGAATCGTTTAGTACAATTCCTGGCTCGGATCATTAAAGTCCTGCTCTGAGCCATTCTAAACAAGACCATATTTTATCTCATCAACATTGCTTCTGAAACCTCAAGTTCACACAGCTATCGTCGTCTGCGCAATCTGGCGATTCTAACCCCTTTCATCTTTCGATGCATTGCTGTTCATCCCATCAGACCTCGCCTCATTTCGACAGCCTCATCCCTTGAACTGGCTAACCTCTTTGCGAGACCTCGTTGTCATCAATCTCAGTGGTTTGACTGCGTCGGAACTATTTCCACCCTAATTCTATATATTCCACCATTGAGATAGTCATCCAGTTGACCGTTCTGTGTCCAATAGAGCCGTCTGTATGTTACCAGAGTTGCCCGGTCCGCCACCTAGGAATGCGCCCCATGGGAGATCAATCATCTTTTGCGGAATGCAAAACATAAATTTTCAAATTATGGAAAGAAATTCTTATAGTTGATATAAGAAAGTAAAGCCAACCTCGATAGTGGAGGGTTCCGCGCTGGGTTCTCACCCCTGAGGCCCTAGGTTCGATTCCCAGCTCGAGCTGGTGAGACACTCGTCCACTTCTATCGCTATCCACATGAAGTGTAAAAGAAAAATTTCTAAAACTGCCGTTCGGATTCGGCGTTAAACCCTTCCACCATCTGTTAAATATGTGTTGTAACTAGTGTCCGACCGAATATTCGGTTTCGGCCCAAATAAGTGGTTTCGGTTTCGGTTTCCGTTTCGGCCACAAAATGGCCGAATAGCCGAAACCGAAACTTTCTAGAATATTTTTTACATTTTATTGTGTAGCAGATATATAGTGAAAGGAGGAGTAATTTAGATGCCATCAATGTAAATAAACTTCTTTTGTTAACATATAATATTCAATTATTTAATTTTGAATATTAGCGAGTAAGGTACGAAAGGGTGATTTTTTCATGTTTTTAAAAAATGAATAAATTGTTTTTATTAATATGTATTTATTTATTTATGCTATGTTTGTTTGTTTGTTCTTTATTTACTTAATGTAAAATTAGTTTGTTGAAAAAAGTGCTTGATATGGTGATTTTTATTTCAACTAATATAACCTAATATTTCGGCCGAAATATAATATAAAAAAAACCGAATATTCGGTTTCGGCCCAAAAAAGTGGTTTCGGTCGGACACTAGTTGTAACACATGTTGGAAAAACAGAGTTGAATACACATTTCAAACGGGTGGAATTTGTGGTATCACAACGGGCCCATATACATAGAGGCCTAAGTGTCTCATATAGAGGCAGCCACTACAACCTACCTTTTTTTTTTTAAATTGAGCAAACCTACTTAAGAAAGTAAGCATTTGAGCTAAAGAACTAAATTCAGTTGTTCACACTAAATTTTTTTACCAATAAGATAACTTTTGCAAGTGTAATCGAGCTCACCAAAAGAGGCACCAATATGGCAAAATCCAACGATTCCAAATTTAAAAACCACCCTTAACCCATTGCTGCCTAATGGGTAAAATTTTACCCATGAAAATTGATTTTTTTAAAAATCACAAAAAAGTCAATGTTTGAGATCTCTCAAAACCATTGATAGGGATAGTTAGGATAAAGATGGAACTACCTTAACCTAGTGAAGGTCACCCCAAAATTTCGCCATCTAGCTAGAGTTACCAGACTTCAAAACTCGTGAATTTTCCGGAGGTGGAAAATGTGACGAAACGTAGTGGCCTTAGAACTTCACAAAAGTCTGCCTCCTAACTCACCTGTAAAAAATACAACTTTTGTTCACGTGTTTAGCTGATCACTTCACAAAGTATGGAAAAAAGCTACCATTGCTGCGTAATGGGTACAAAATACCTAATGAATATCTCAGCAACGTGCAGATATATAAAGCTGAAATTTTGTTTCTGATCATTTTGGGTCACTTCTAGGTCGTGTATGAAATTTTATCAAAATCGTATGGGCGGAACTGGTACAAGGCAGCAATGGGTTAACCCTCTCGCTATATTGTTGCCATATGCCAACATGCTACTTTGTGGACGTCTGAATCCTCTATGGTTGTAAGAATATATTTTTTTGTTGGTCTTTAGAATAGTTTGAAGTTTTACGAAAAATACGAAATTAATAAACTGAATATTTGAGTTTAAAGAAGAGAAGTATACAGGTGTTTTTAATGGTATATCTTGACATAGTAAAGGAAGAAGCAGCAGAAAAAATTAGATAACTTTTTAATTTGACGTTTTCTTTCAATTTAGATACTTTTTTTTTTAAATTTTGGCTGAAGTAAATGAAGAAATATTCAAAATTTCGTTATGCGTAAAAAGTTTTAGTATGTTTAAGTAATTATTACAGCCACAACGATGTGGTTGCTCTCATAGAAAAACACTCTAAAATACAGGGTCCGAGTATAAAAATAAAAAATTTTTTTATGGAGTGTTGCTAATATAACCACATAGAAGCCTAAGACATGAAATTTAAAATTTTAACTTTCCCCAGTAAAAACCTGTAGCGAAAGGGTTAACCTCCTGAAAATTAAGGGTTCTTGGATTTTTCAAATCGACGTAAACATAAACTTGACATTGGATGCTTAGGAAGCTGGACAAAATATTTTCCAACTGTCTAAGTATTTTAGTTAAAGCATTAGTAATATTTTCTAATTTAGTCTATTTTACAATGTCTTGGAAAAAAATTGCAAAATTTACTTCGTTAGCCGCCTTTGCAACGACATCACTTACAAATTGCTAAAAAGTGAACTTATGTCTTAACAATCTTTTTCGCCACATTTCACAGCGCCACAGTCGAGTGGCGCTCCTCGGCCCTCGGGCCACTTCCTCCATCCACAAGCGGCAATGTTATGATTTATGAGCGAACGAAAGCGAGAGGACCTCGACTGCAGGCGTTATTCGGCGCCCTCCGGCCGGCCGCTGTACGTGTTCGAGTGTTTCTTTTCAGTTCTCTTGTATGTCGTTTCGGTGTGTGTGTGTGTTTTAGTGTCGACGCTATGCCTTCTCACTCGTGCCCGGACTACCCACGCTTTCAATCAGCGAGCCAGTGGTAGACATTGCTACGCTTGGCGCCACTGCAATGGCGATTTCTCTGCAACGAAGCGACGGAAAGGCACCTTTGAAGGCGCATTAGGTCAGTCTTCATGGGTGATAAATGACTTTGCGACGCCATAAAATCGATTGGCCATTGTTGCATTTGGTCAGCACGGGGCCAATGATGGCAATAGAAAGAGGCAACGAGATAGAAAGAGAGAGAGAGAGAGGGTAGAAGGAAGCGAGCGCACGAGCTGTAGCTGTGGCACGCGCCATCAACCTACATGCGTGTTGCATAAAACACACAATGCAGCACAAGTACAAAAACAACAACAACATTCACAACAATAAAAGCCGCCATTTGCCCGCATAAAGTTGCCACATAAACAGGAAATCTGTTGAGCGTAAGGCACTGATTTTATTTGTCAATAAAACGCCACATCAGCAATCAACTCGTTCGCCACACTTTCTTTATTGCGTATTTATTTATTCAATTTTTTCGCCCACAGAAATTGCTTCAAAAATCAAAGTGAAACCATTAAAGGCAGTTAACGTGGTTTAAAGGCCAACAAAAATTGCCTAAAATATAAAATTTTGAAGGCTTTCAATGAATTTATGGACATGTTTCATCAAACATGTTACTTTGAAATACCAGGTCTAGGAAAAAAAATCACAAATAATTCCTGAGCTCAAGGCCAAGATTCAACGTGTCATTGATTTCAAATTTGGTAAAAACACGTAAAATAAAAAATAATTCGACACGTATTTTTAATTTTTCGAAAATCAAAATTCAACGAGATCAAGGTTAAGGTTCGTATAAGGGAAGACTACGAAAAACCCCTAAACCGATTAACCTATTGGCTACAAATTTGATGAAAATACTTGAAATTAAAAATAATTTGACACGTGTTTCTCATTTTTTGAAAATCAAAACTAAAAGAGTTGAAACAAGTTGATGTTAAAAGTTTGTATGAAAAAATATGATTTTTGACGCCTTTTGACTTCAAACTTGGTGAAAGCACTTCAAATGTAAAATAATTCGATACGTGTTTTTAATTTTTTCGAAAATCGAAATTCAACGGAGTCAACGACAGGTTAAGAGTTTGTAAGAAGAAACTGTGAAAAAATGAATTAATGGGCCTATTGACTTGAAACATGGTAAAAGTACTTTTAGTGAGAAATAGTTCGACGCGTGTTTTTAATTTATTCGAAAATCAAATTAATTTATTCGAGTCAACAATGGGTTAAATGTTTGTATGAGGAAACATGATTTTTTACGCCTTTTGACTTCAAACTTAGTGAAAGCACTTAACATGCGTAATAATTTGTTATGAGTTTTTCACTTTTTTGAAAATCAAAATGAAAATCAAAATCAAATGACAGGTCAACGATGGGTTGAGAATTTGTATGGAGAAACATGAATTAATGGACCTATTGACTTCAAACTTAGTGAAAGTACTCTTGAGAAGTGAGGAAAGGAAGGTGAGAAATAAATTGATATGTGTTTTTTTCAGGGACCGTAAATAATTATTATCGCAATATTTTTAATCAAAAAAATCAAGATGAAGGAAGCATCTTGTGATTGTTTTTGAAAGCAGTTACCAAAAAAGCAATAAAAAAAAGTCTCGATTTTTATTTTCCGCTCACCGAATAATAATTATTTTTTGATTTTTTTTTCGATCAGAAAATAAAAATTATTTGTTGAGTTTTATTTTTTTGGGAGCGGAAAATAAAAATCGAAAAATAAGTTTTAAATTTTGATTTTTATATTTAGCTCATAATTTTTACGGTCCCTGGTTTTTTTTAGTGTCCGACCGAATATTCGGTTTCAGTTTCGGCCAAAAAATGCCCGAACGGCCGAAACCGAAACTTTCTAGAATATTTTTTACATTTAGAAGGGAATTTTGATGCCACCAATGTAAATAAACTTCTTTTTTTAGAATATAATATTAAATTATTTAATTTTGAATATTAGCGAGTAAGGTACGAAAGGTTGATTTTTTTATGTATATGTTTGAAAAAAGAAAGAACTGTTTTTATTAATAAGTATTTATTTATTTATGTTATGTTTGTTTATTTGTTCTTTATTTACTTAAAGTAAAATTCGTTTGTTGAAAAATTGTGATTTTGATGCTTGATGTGGTGATTTTTATTTCAACTAGAAAGTTTCGGTTTCGGCCGAATATTAAAAAAACCGAAATTTGGATTCGGTTTCGGCCCAAAAAAGTGGTTTCGGTCGGACACTATTTTTTTTATTTTTTCGAAAATCAAAATCTGACGGGGTCAACGATGGGTTAAGAGTTTGTATGGAGAAACATGACCTAATGCGATAACTGACTTCAAATGTGGTGAAAGCACTTCAAATGAGAAATAATAAGATAAGTATATTCTTCCATAAAAATCTCACGAGATCAACAAAGGGTTAAGCAGAACTTGGTTTATTGATCCTCAATGGGTTGAAAACCCCTTTTGTGCACAGTCTGAAATTTACTTTAAATCCGTCAAATGCATTTTCAGTCATTCTCATTTTTCACTGCATTTAGTGCAGGAATTTCCCTTTCTTGAATTATTGCCAACAATCGATGGCAATTTGTTGTACCGCAAACGCTCCAATCTGCGCCCTCACGCTCCTGGCCCCACGGCCGACTTCGCCAAAACCCCTCGACGCATCGAACACAGACAAATCGAACGAATTTGCCGTCGTGCCCACTTTGACATGGCTTAGAGCGTAACAAAATTAACATTTCGACATGCCAACCTAATCAAATGTCAGAATCACACATTCATCAGGCCAGTGAGACGGCGAAATTGCCGCCCTCCGCTGTGCATTGCTGCGTCTGCTTTTTGCTTTGACAATTTGTCCAACTCGGCGCGCTGTGCCCGCTCGGCCCTCCCACGTATCGCCGTCTCCTCTCCTCGTCCTCCCACCTAGCATGTCATTCGTATCTGTCAAATGCAAATTACGCATCACTTATGATCTGCGCGCTGGTGTTGGACGCACTCGGTCCACTTTCTACTCGCCGCTCGTCGTTCTCCTATGCAACGCTCCTTTGCCGCTGACCTGCAACAAATGTCATTTCGAGCTTATTGTGACACGCTCATCCTATGCAAACGCCCGCCCGCCCCACCACTCACCGCCACACGTGCCCTCGCCCGCAACGCATCCAACAACCCAATTTGCATCTTTGCATTTTGTATTTTGTGTTGCATTTCGTGTGCACGCAAAAATTTGCATATGACAATTAACACTCCAGCCTGAAGCGCAGCGCAACACACTCGCTGCACTCTTCTCGCTGCTCTACACTTGTCCGCTCCACTGTTCGCACAGTTGCCGCCTCGTGCTGGATGTCGGTGGTGTGGCTGGGCTGAGGTGCAATGTTTGCTGTCGCTTGCTTTGAGTTGCAAAACGACAACAACAACAACACCAACACCCATACATCACAACAAACAGCAAATAAACAACAAGCAAGGCGGTGGAAATTAACGCGCCTTAACCGGGCATTGTGCGGCGTGCGGAAAACTCTCTCTTTGAAGCGTCGCGCCTTGCCTCGTCCCGCATCGAATCTGCGCCGTCAGTGAGCGGCCAAGTGACAAACACTGAAATCGCTTTAAATTGGTTTTAATTTTGTGAAATTTAATTGTTGGTGTAAAACAGTGTTGCCAGATATTTGAAATTACCTTCTACTAGAACTAAAAACTATATATCTTCTCGGTCAGCCAATAATTTTGGACTCAGGCATAAACAACACCAAATCTCCCACTGGGTTCGGCGGATTTCTTAACACCAGAAAGACCATTGCACAGTGATTCGACTCCATACAACCGCGGGACAAAATTAGAAGCAGTGGTTCGTTCTTCATAAAATTTGGTATACTAGTTAATCATGGTCTGCTGAATTGAAATCTCAATTTTGTTTTTTTTAAACTTTTGTAGTTTGGCCATGCCTGAGACTTAAATTTGCAAATTTCGTCATTTTTGGAGAGCTATAGCAACAAATGTGTTGGCTAGATTTTTCAGATTTTACATTTAATCGATAACGTCAACATTGATAATTCCAAAGAGTAACATAAATTGTCTTAGGACCCTCTGGGTTTGCAATAAAAACGGTAATAATAGACGTATGTTTTGCTTTTTTGCAGTTTTCTCAATTTTTCATGCTGATTGCATACTTTTAGGGATGAAAAAGATAAATTTAGTCGAAAAATACGTGTTTAGACCACTTTTCAAATTGAATTATTTTCTGAGATCGGAGGATGTAATTACATTATCCGACAAAGAAAGAATGCTTCTTAAAATTAAAAAAAATCCAGGAACATACTTTCACATACTTTTTAGATATTTTTCTCTAAGTTTTGCCAATTTTCAGATTTTTAATTTAGAAAAATATTTTGAATTAAAAGTGAAGTAAATGCCTCAGCTTTGCAAATTTTGAGAAAACATTAAAAACGAAAATGGCGACATCATTTCTTAATCTATATTAAAAGTTCTAGCAATTTCTTGATAACAATGTATTTTTACAATTATTTTTCCTCAATAGACTAAAAAACAGAAAATATGTGTTTAAAATTTTTTGTGAAAACAGTTCCGACTTTGAGCAGCTCTTGCACTTGCACTAATTAATTTTTCGCACAGAATTTTTGGGGTTTTCTTAGTTGGAGTTTTACCTTTCAAATGACATCAAAATCGTTAAATTCTGAGACTATAAATTTTTTCAATTTTGTCTATGGAACAAATCACTGTGCATTGCGGTAATTTTGACGGTTTTTCATTTTTATATATTTGTATTTTCTTTAGTATATCTATCAACTTTTGCTTTGATGACTTTTATTTGTTTATTGTTATTTGTTTTACTATTACAATTAGCCAAATCCGATGTGTGCTTTTCAAGATACCAGCGGATATAACAAAGTGCGACAAAAATTAAAAAAATGTTTAACACCGAAAAAATTCTATATGGGCGTGAAACTAGAGACCAAACATAGTAATACTGTGTACTCAGTGTTTCATTTCTACATGCTTTGTCCTTTTAAAAGGACTTCATAATTTTGAAGGGGATAAAAAATAAAAAAAATATAAAAAATATAAATAATACTTAACTTCGTTAGAATAGGGCGATATGTATATCAAATGAAAGAGAAAAGGCTCAAGAATTGACATAAAATTGATTTTTTATCTATTTGTAAAAAAAGGATATGAAAAGGGTCCTTTGAAAATGTTAATTCTTTATGTTCTTGAAAATTTATATAGAATTTTCTTGAAAAGTAAGTATGTTAAAACCCAAAATCTCCTTGATCACGTGTCAAAATTTCATTATTCTCGCTTCATTGATTTTGTATCTTTTTATTATTTAAAATACTGATACTCAAATAAATTAGAATTTTTGTACTCCATTTGAATTGCAGCTTCCGCCTTTTTTTAAATAACTTTTGAACCAATGAATTTATAGTAATGAGATTCTGAGACGTGATTGAGGAAGTTTGGGGTTTTAACATACTTACTTTTCAAGAAAATTCTACATAAAATTTCAAGGATATAAAGGATTAAAATTTTCAAAGGACTTTTTTCATATCCTTTTTTTACAAATAGATAAAAAATTAATTTTATTTCAATTCTTGAGCCTTTCCTCTTTCATTTGATATACATATCGCCATATTCTAACGAAGTTAAGTATTATTTATATTTTTTTTCTTTTTTATCCTCTTCAAAATTTTGAAGTCCTTTTAAATGAACGAAGGATGTAGAAATGAAAAACTGAGTACGCAGTATTACTATATTTGGTCTCTAGTTTCACGCACATATGGATTTTTCCCAGTGTGAAAAATGCTGTCGCACGAGGTAATATGTAGCCTTTGTAGGTATGGAAAACTGGAGATCTTTCTAGTGTTAAAAAGATGGACAAGAAGACAAAAAGATGGAAAAGAGAACTGAATTTACTGGGGCATTGGAGGTAAGTGAAAAGCCGACGAACTGGCAGAAAAAGGCACAACCACCCTTATCCTTTCAGACAAGGAGGTGATAGGTGTGCCACTGGCAGTGTTGCCAAATACCTGAAATGCCTTTCTTCTAAACCTTAAAAAACCGGTTTTCCTCCCAAAAGTTAAAAAAATCTCCTAAAAATGTTTTATAATTGTTTTCTTTGTTTTCTTTAAACTTCCTCCTAAGAGGCCAAAAATTCTCCAAAATAAAAGAGGAACATCACCTAATCAGGCAACACTGGTGTGAATTGAAGTGAAGTGAGGCACCTTCGTATTATTTTGCGTACTGTCTCAGTTAAGTTCTAGGCGCACTTGTTCAATTTGTTAGTACAAAAGTCCTATATACAACATGGTCTTGTACACAAAACTAATTGACCTGAAGCAAAACACTTCTCTCTACTACATTTCTTGGACTTGGAGCGTCCTATCGAGCTGTTCCAGTCGATATATGTAGACGCTGCCATCTTAGATCGACATCTACACAACAATGCTTCCAGGTCGATCTTTTCCCTAACTTTTTTCTTATACTCGTTCCTAGAATTTTTAACTGTCCATCGAGAGATTAACTTCAGACCATGACTTCCTACTTAGACTCACATTAGACTCACATAGGGCCTCAACAAGACTATTGCCTTGTATAGGTTAGGTTAATCAATTAAAATACTTCCAGCGTAGCAGTCCAATGTGCTGGGACTGTCAGACATCGTTCCCTAGGAGTTTTGTCTCCGTAGACTCACAACTCCTTTCTTGCTTCTTTCTAATTTTCTGTCTCATCTCATCAAACAAAAAACCTGAGAGTAAATGTCGAATGAGAATAAACAACAAATGGTGTGGAAGTTGCAATATTAGCGAAATTCCTCAAACGGAAATAATAGGGGTATTCACATTGTCAATTTCTTTAAGATATTTAAACAAATTTACATTAGTCTTTTTTTTAATTTGAGTTGAGTTTATATCAGTTTTTTTTTTTTAATTTGAGCAAATGCGCAGGGAATGGCCCCTCAATTGTATCTCAATTGGGTAAAATTTTTGTCGAAATAATTTGTACGACTCTTGTAGATGAGAAAATTAAAAAAAATAAGGCTATTCACTTTGTAAATTTTATTCGTATTGTAAAAAAATAGACACTTTAACTTCTATAGATGAGAAAATGAAAAATTAATGGGGTATTCACAATAACAATTCGATTATGATTTTAAAATATGTAAATATGCTCTACTGCCTCAACTGTGTCCAAGTATAGTCAGAAGAAAATTAACAGCATTTGTAGATTGGAAAAATAAAAAATAGGGGTATTCACGCTGTCAATTTGATTATGATCCATAACATAATTTTCCAATGTCCCAGATAGCAAAATTTTTATTTGGGAAAATTTTTTCAACTCTTTTAGATGAGTTAATAAAAGTAATAGGGGTGTTCACGTTATCATTTCGCAAGTGATTAAAAAACCAATATACATTACTGTCCCAAATGGGTGGAATTTTAGTTGAAAGCACATTTGCAACGAATGCAGATAGGGGCAAACAACTAATAGGGGTATTCACACAGTCAATTCGATTGTGGTCATTAGTATAATTTACAATAAATTGACAAATGACAAGAATTTTTATTCAGAAGAATTTTGACGGCATTTTAAGATGAGAAAATATAAGTAATAATGGTCAATTTTTATGAGGGGCACTGAAATAAATATACTGTAACGAAAAGACAGTTTGTCGCTGTGCAAAGCAACCCTGTCGCTACGCTCCGTGCTATAATTCAATCTGGCAACGACGGCCGCGACAATGATGGCAACTTTTAGTCCAATCTGGCAATGATGGTCGCGATCATCATGGAAACCTTTAGTCCACTCCGGAATGTGCGAGAATGATCTGCGCGATGGCCGGACAGGTATAATAGACAGCCGGGTGCGGCGCAGCGAGTCAGTCTGATTTTGACTAGTGAAGGTGCCACACGGAGTAATTGAGCGAATAATTAAGTGTAAAGACAGTAAAGTGTAAACCTGTGAAATAAAGTGATTGTTGGTTTATTTTATTGACTGCGGTTGAGGAACTAAGTGTGTTTTATTTTCAAATTACGCAATCCAGAGATACGTACTAGCCCACTAAAACTCATATTCATAACAATACATTAATATTTTAATTGGATAGATTTTGGTTGCAAACATTTTTGCGACTTCTGTAAATGGGGAAAACAAAAATAATTATCGCGTTCAAACTGTAAGTTTAAGAAATACTAGGGGTATTCACGCTTTCACTTGTATTGTAACACTAAACAAAGTGTTACCAACTCTCTATGAGTTAGTAGAATTCTATTTAAAAGCATCCTAAATGTAAATTGTCTGTGAATCATACAGATTACACAACGAATCGACGACAGATCATTGAGGTCCCTACTATATAGAGCTTATTTTTTTTCTAGATAAGGTCAGGTTAGGTTATGATGGCTGCTTTTCCATAACTAAGTCAAGGCCATTCTTCTCCCCTCATTTCTCCTCATTCACCAATTTGCCGCTGCAGCAGTAACCATCGAAAGTGGATTTAGATGGTTCGGTACAAAGTAGCATTAAACTTGATGCCTAAACCATCCATAAGAAAAATGATTATCTAAAAAGATGAAATAAAAATTAATTTAAAAAAAACATAACTAACACCCAAAATAATTAAAAACGCAAATCCATTAGGCAACCAAAAAAAGTGATTCAAGTGTTCTGAATGGAAATGGAAATTTGAATGTTGCCTGACTGAAGAAAATGTCTGCGAAAAGCCATTATGTGCAATCAATCATTAAAAACACTCATCGTGCGCCAAATGCATTTAAAATTCCATTTACGGCAATAATAACCGAACGAACGTGGGTCAATCAATGTGTCGATGATTCAAGGTTTTTTTTTTCGTTTCTCACCGAAATGGCCACAAATTATTGAAATTTCTCAATCAGTCGGCAATTTCTTCTTCTAGTACACTTTTATAATTTACAATTGGCTTATTATTTTTTGGGGCTTCTTCAGTGCCCACCCACTCAATTGGGCTATTCACTTTCACACACACACACACACACACACAATTAAGGACACATGGCAGCATTTAATTTCTGTGTCGTGTCTGCCGCTTTACAAACGAAATATTGCGGTCCACATTGGGCCAACAACTGCATACAATACAACAACAATTTGTTCCCACTACTTGCACCGCTCCCCGCATCATCGTCCTACAACCTTCAACTATCTTCCAGGCACCGCCTCAACGCTTCACTTTGCCTACGCACTTTGCACTTGCAACGTTGGCCATTAGCCACAGCCGGCTGCCTCGTTCGCTGCAGCCTTTGCTTTCATTTAATTTCGTTTTTTTTCTTTTTATTATTGTTGCAGCAACCGAAATCCCACTCAGCACTCCATTCGCCATCAATTGGCATAAGAAAGTGGCACACTCGGCATTCCACAAAGCGTGTTGGCAGCATTGGTTCGACTTAAAATTTACTTAAGTTTCAGTTTATCTTCTTAATTAGTGGCTCAAGTGGTGGCCAAAGAAGGGAGGGGGACGACCCAAATGTGGCAGTCAGTTGAGTGAGTTGAAGCGTTGCGTTGATGTGTTGACTGAGCTGCTGGCTGACGGGTTGAGGACGACGACGCGACGGAGGCGAGCACGAAGAACTGTGATGAGTGATGATAGCTTCGGCGTGTTTGCGCTGTGGATTATCATTATGTAACAATTATGCGTTTGCCTTTGTCATTTGGCCGGGTGGCAGCACTGGAAGGGTGATGGGGACAATGCTAGACTGAAACCAACACTCTCACAGCCCACAAAATTTGCATTCATAATTGTAAATGCAACGAGGATATGAAACGTTTTTGCATAAACCACACAGTAGCTGACAGTGCTGGACTTTTGACTCATAACTTCAGCACTAATAGAGATAATTCGGTAGAGATAATATTGGCAATATTGATTTAGAGAAAGTGAGCTTTTAAGATGACAAAACAAAATGTTTGACATACAAAATGTTCTATGTTTCGCTTTAATGCTTATTTTTTCAGCTGTAATGAAGTTTAAAATGGCCAGAAAAAATTGGTTCCGGTATGGCAAAGTATATTTGTAATCAAGATCCCCAAGAGAGTAGATTTAGTCATATTTGTCCATATGTCAATTTTATGGTATCGATAGACCTAAAACTGAATAGTGTCACCGACCTTGATGTATCCCTTCCCAAAGGAACTTTGTTAAATTTGTTAATGAATAGTTTAAGTTGAAGCTGTTTTCTTCATTTGTGTGTTTTTTTTTTTTTTAATTGTTTCTATAGTCAGTAAGTTCTTTATCATTCATTGGCTTATTAAATAAATAAATAAAACCTGATCAGGCATTGAATTGGATACAAATTTGAGAAAATGCATTGTGAAAACTCCACTGAAATCTGTTCGACTTTTCAACTTAAAATAGGTCCGATTTTTTAATAGGGCTGCCATAATAAGAGGTTTTTACCAAATATTCAATAATTTGTCACCAAAAAATTTGCAATACCAATGAGACTCCTGCGCAAAGCTTTTGGTAAAATGGCCTAAGAAAACTTTATGGAAAACAAATAAGATTTTTGAATAGGGTTGCCATCATAAGAGTATTTTACCAAATATGAAATAATTTTTCACCAAAAAATCTGGCAATTCAAATAAAATTCCAGCGAAAAGCTGTTGAGAAAATGGCCTATGAAAACTTTATGCAAAACAATTCAGATTCTTTAATAGAGTTGCCATCACACGTGTATTCCACCAAATATGAAATAATTTTTCCCCAAAAAATCTGGCAATTCAAATAAGATTCCAGCGCAAAGCTTCTGAAAAAATAGCTTAAAAAAATTATCAGGTGTACAACTTTGCTTCCGCCGTTTTCCGATAGGTGGCTGTACCGGCTGAGGCTGGTTGAAATACATAGATGGTAATGCCTTTAAAGTGAGTGTGGACAGTGCCTAACGAATTGTCATCGCCGTTTCAGTGACAGTTGTTCTTGTTTTCGTATTATTCACGCTCGAAAATGTCCGTTTATGTGCCCAATTCTCGCCATTTGCGGGAAGTTTTACTTTTCTGTTACAATTCGCAAAAAAATGCAGCTGAAGCGCATCGAATGCTCTCAGAAACTTACGGTGATGCTGCTCTGAGTGAAAGAACGTGTCGGGAGTGGTTTCAACGTTTTAAAAATGGTGATTTCGATGTCGAAGACAAACATGGTGGTGGAAGAGAAAAAACCTTCAAAGATGAACAACTAGAAGCATTGCTTGATGAAGATTCGTGCCAAACCCAAGAAGAGCTTGCCGAATCGTTGGGAGTGAGTCAGCAAGCCATTTCAAAACGTCTCAAGGCCCTGGGCATGATTCAGAAAGAAGGAAACTGGGTGCCGTACGAGTTGAAACCGAGGGACATCGAGCGCCGTCTATTTGTATGTGAGCAACTGCTTCAAAGACAAAATCGTAAGGGGTTTTTACATCGAATCGTAACCGGTGATGAAAAGTGGGTTCGATACGATAATCCTAAACGCAGAAAATCATGGGGAAAGCCCGGGCATGCTTCTTCGTCGACGGCAAAACCGAATATTCACGGCGCCAAGGTTATGATTTGTATTTGGTGGGATCAGCTCGGTGTGATTTACTACGAGCTCTTAAAACCGGGTGAAACCATCACAGGAGATCGCTACCGAACGCAACTGATGCGCCTTAGTCGCGCGCTAAAAGAAAAGCGGCCACAATATCAAGAGCGACATGACAAAGTCATCCTCCAACACGACAATGCTCGGCCTCACGTCGCAAAAGTGGTCAAAAAGTACCTGGAAACGCTGAAATGGGAAGTCTTGCCCCACCCGCCGTATTCCCCAGATGTCGCCCCTTCTGACTTTCACCTATTCCGTTCGATGGCACACGGCCTGGCAGATCAACATTTTCAATCCTTCGAAGAATTGGAAAAATGGATTGCTTCATGGATAGCGTCAAAAGAGGACTCCTTTTTTCGAGCCGGGATCCGAAAATTGCCGGAAAGATGGGAGAAAGTTGTCGCTAGCGACGGACAATACTTTGAATAATACATCTGTAAGCACTTTTTCGCAATAAAGCTTTTAATTTTGGAAAAAAACGGCGGAAGCAAAGTTGTACACCTGATAATAAAACAATATTAGGTGAATACCCCTATTATGCTTGTTTTCTCATCTACAAATGTAGTAACAGTTCTTTCAACTAAGATTTGGCCTTTTTGCAACTTAAGTATACATGTTTTTTTTTAGGTTTGCAATAAAATTGTTTAGGTGAATGCCCCTACTTTTTATTATTTTTCCACCAATTCGAGCCAATTAGGACAATGGAATACATTTTCTAAGCACTTGCAATAAAGCAATACCAGGTGAATACCGCTATTGTGTCTGTTTTTCCCAATGTACAAGAGTCGCAAGAAACTTGCAATCAGAATTCTTTCTAGCGAAAGTAATTTTTTAAATCACAGTTAAATTTTCATCGTGAACACCGCTTTAATTTTATGTACCCTTTATTTTGTTAAGTAAAAAAATCATAAAAAGCATTTTCAATGCTTTAAGTTTCGAATAAAACACAAATTCATTAAGCAAATTTTTATAACATTTTTTAACCCTTTCGACCCCGAATTTTACCCTGTGTCTCGATATTACTTTTTGGTATTTAAATCATGAAACACTTAACTAACAAGTGTGCACACGACATTTGAAGTCGCCACGCCTCTTTTTTAGAGTTCTAGAGCTAGTTTACTTTTGAACAATTTTAGCTTAAAACGGGTTAAATAAATTTTGTAACAATATTCTTTTAATGCAGAAAAATTATTTAATATTTATGGAAAAATACAAAATTATCACTTTTTGATTTTATTAAAGAAACAGGGTTTTGATCAAACGCGCCCAATTCGTAGACTTCAATTAGAACACAAACTTTCCCTGATATCGCTGCAAATTATTGGAAATTATTTTAGGGATAACAGTAAAATTTTTCTCATTTGGTTTGAATTCACTTCTAAAAATATTAATTTGTTGGTGCCTACTTAAATTAAACCCATAAATCAATCGTAGCTTTTGCTATAAAATGATAAAGAGGTGACGTTGCTCTCAGGCAACTTCGGTCTCGAAAGGGTTAAGGTGGCCACACAGCTGAAATCACTGCACTGCAATCACTGCTAAAAAATCAACGCACAGCACATCGAGTGCAACTCTGCAAATCTGCAACAACATGCAAAATAAAAAGAAGCTTTCAACATTGTTTCAAAGAGCGTAAAAAAGGGATTTCGAAATTGGGAAAGCGGTGAGTGCGGGAATATGGCAAAACATGAGTATGTGTGTGTGTGTTTGTGTGTGTGGACTAATCACACGGCTCAAATGCAGCGCATACGCCGCAGGCTGGCGAATTCAATCAGTCAATACCGAATGGCGGTCGATGGTAGCGGAGTCCGGTGTGACACTGTCTGTGATGAAGCATTTTTTTTGTTGTTGCTTTGTTTTGGTTTATTGCTGTTTGCAATGAATGCAGTTGGCGCTGACGGCAACGAGACCACGTCGGGCGGCTTTGCGTGTCGCACAATCACAGTTGTGACTGCCTTGTGGCAGTAGTCGATATAATTTTTACGGTATTAACTTTACAGTGGAGGCGTTAAGTCGTTAAGTGTCGAGTGTGCTGCACGACAGAAAATCGGTTAATGATTGAACGTTGTGCGCAGGTCTGCGAATGTTGAAGGATCTATACTCGTAAATATCAACTGCAGAAGTGATTGACAAACCCAGTTCGAGTTTGCAAACCTTGAGACCTGCTGGTCGTCGCATCCAAAGGGCCCAGAAAATTTGTCGCCTGGGACTGTTGACACTGCGCTGATATCATTTGTCGATCACATCGATATAGCTTTACAGTTGTCTGCACAAAAGACAAATATGCATATAGATCTATATACACAGGTGTGTTTGTAAGTGTGTATGTGTGCTTTTGCATTAACCCTCCATTACTATCGTCTATTTCATAACGCCATTACTATCGTGGGTGTAATCCACCCACAACTTTTTATTATCCGTTTTACTTATCCATTAAGATAAAATAAACAAAAACCAAATTTTTTCATAATCACAGCATCAAAACATTTAAAAGAAAAAATAAATTGCATAATTTTGTTAATTCATTTTTTTAATAAAAACATTTGTTTATGTACACTTCATTTAAAAAAAAAGACAGATGAAATAAAAAGTTGCATTGGAAAAATTGCCACAACTTGCATAATATTCAAGATATGCTTCTTGGGCTTAGTGATTCAGAAAGCTGAAAAAATAAGTAATAAATAATTATTTAATAATTTTTTTCGGACCGAGGTAAAATTTTGCGTAAAAACTCAAACAAAAATCAACAATATACCTGCTACTTTTTAAGGTTACACCGTGCGACAAAAACAAAAAATTTCCAAACACACGAAAAAATCGATATACTTGCGAAACTAGGGGCCAAATGTAGTAAAACTGCGTTTTTAGTTTTTCTCTCTGACGTCAGGATTTTTTTTAAAAGGACTTTGAAATTTCAAGGACATGTTTATTTCAAGGAATTATTTCAAAAATTGAGCGCATTGTAGAATAACAATATGGGTATCAAATGAAACAAAAAAATCCTTAGAATCTTAGAAAATTTAATATTTTGGTGCAAAAGGACAAATAGGTATTAAAAATGTCCTTTTGAAACTTTATCCTTGAATATCCTTGGAAATTTCCAAACACTATTGGAAAAAAAAATTGAAAAAAATATATCTTAAGGAATAATATGTACACTACTACATCCTTGAATTTCGTCCTTCTAACTTTATCAGTTTGAGATATAACAAATTTAATGTTATAAAAATTTTTTAGTTATCCTAGAGCATAATTTTTAAGGATTTTCTACTAAGTAAATGTTCTATACGTTATTAAAAAAATTATCGCCAAAAAGTGAATACAAATATGTAAATGTAATTTAAAAAAAATAAAACTTCATTACTAACAATCGGTGTTAAGCGTCCAGCAATTTTATAACGCCACTACTACACACCCAGTGACTTTTTAAAACAATTGTATAAAAGCATCAGCTTTATTTATGCAACTGCAATGTACTCTATAACCTTCCGAAATATGCAAATGTGGATTACATTATAACTTTATGTTGGTTTTGGTTAAAAAATCTATATTTTACTAAGAAATTAAACTCACAGGGTGGATTCCACCCTGACGATAGTAATGGAGGGTTAAATGCCTGCGACACATTAAATACTTACGTATCGAATCTCGGCAGCGCAAACTATCGACGCCAACACCAACAGAATTAACTGCATTAACATTTCTATCAGTGCCGATAATGATGACAGCGACAACAACAACAACAACGATAGCATCGTCATCATCATCATCATCATCATCGATGTCAGCGTTGACGCAGCGTCCGTTTGAGCGACGGCAGTGCCGAAAGGACGACGAAAATTCCATATTAATAACGGAGTATCTTTCATGTCAATATTGACATGTAAAGCACACATAATCCAGCCACTACTGTAGCTGCCAACGCTGTCGTGGCCGTGCCGGCTGCCAGTGTTGCCAGCTCACACACATGTGCGGGCACATAGTGAAGTCCTGTGGCGTTGAGTGTCGAGGCGTGATGAGTTTCAATGCTGCTAATCGATAAAGCGAGCAACAAAAACAACAACAATAATAACAACCACATTACTAACAACAACAACAATCACAAAAAACAACTCACATTTAATGTTTGATTTCGCGAATTTCTGCCATTCCGCATTGCCAAATGGTGAATTTATCATGAATCGTTAATCAAGCGGCGCAGCGGCAAAGGTGAGAAATTCAAATGAACCGAATCAAGTGGTTTTTAGTTGGCATAAAAATTTAAAAAATATTAAAAAAATAAAAATAAAATTATCACAAAACAAACTGAAACAACGCAACAATAAAACCAGCAAAATGCTGCCAGGCCAATGTTATTGACCGAATTTTTTCGAGTGCCAATTCAATTGGCTACGCAATAACGACTCTAAACAAAATGCAATGCACACTGAATACAGTGTGGAAATTTTTAACGACTCACCATGGCGACTAAATGGAGGAAAAGCGCAAAATGTTGCTCAATTTGCTTGACGCTGAAATATGTGTCGCGAATTGAGTGCAAATGTCGAGCAGCTTAAATTGTTTCCAGTTACAAAACGTTATTAGTAAATATTAAGGATTTTTAAATGTATTTTTCTATTGGGTGTACAACTTTGCTTCCGCCGTTTTTTCCAAAATTAAAAGCTTTATTGCGAAAAAGTGCTTACAGATGTATTATTCAAAGTATTGTCCGTCGCTAGCGACAACTTTCTCCCATCTTTCCGGCAATTTTCGGATCCCGGCTCGAAAAAAGGAGTCCTCTTTTGACGCTATCCATGAAGCAATCCATTTTTCCAATTCTTCGAAGGATTGAAAATGTTGATCTGCCAGGCCGTGTGCCATCGAACGGAATAGGTGGAAGTCAGAAGGGGCGAAATCTGGGGAATACGGCGGGTGGGGCAAGACTTCCCATTTCAGCGTTTCCAGGTACTTTTTGACCACTTTTGCGACGTGAGGCCGAGCATTGTCGTGTTGGAGGATGACTTTGTCATGTCGCTCTTGATATTGTGGCCGCTTTTCTTTTAGCGCGCGACTAAGGCGCATCAGTTGCGTTCGGTAGCGTTCTCCTGTGATGGTTTCACCCGGTTTTAAGAGCTCGTAGTAAATCACACCGAGCTGATCCCGCAAATGGCGAGAATTGGGCACATAAACGGACATTTTCGAGCGTGAATAATACGAAAACAAGAACAACTGTCACTGAAACGGCGACGACAATTCGTTAGGCACTGTCCACACTCACTTTAAAGGCATTACCATCTATGTATTTCAACCAGCCTCAGCCGGTACAGCCACCTATCGGAAAACGGCGGAAGCAAAGTTGTACACCTGATAAATAAATAAATTAATTGATTTAAAATTTGTTAAAAACGCCAATTAGGTGAATTTTTTGGAAATTGTTTTAGACCCAAATCAGAAGAGGTCAATAGAGGGTTAAGAGAATCGCGACTTATTGGACCTATTGGCTAAAGAATTGGCCAAAATACTCTAAATTAGAAATCATTAAGGATATGCTTTTCATTTTACGAAAAGTAATATCTGACGGGATCCAAAATTGGCTATGAGTTTATATGAAGAAACATGATTTTAACGATAATAATAACCTTTTCCGGTCAATTTCCACATTTCTTGAGATAAAAATTGTTCCTTCAAAATATTGACTCTTATTGAACATTTTAGCAATAAAATACAAAAAAATTTCAAAAAAAACATTTTGGTTGAGAATTACAGCTTCATCAATTTTGAAAAATATATCGTACAATGGTCCGCAAAGGAGTAAAAATTCATGAATTTTTGGTTTCGGTTTTTTAAGTTTTATGACCAATTCATTGATTTTTTTGATAGAAAACATAAATTATAACAACAAAAAATCAAAACGTGATTTCAATGCAAGGTTTATAGAATAGAAGGTTACGCATTCCGGTTGTCAAAAAATGCCAGCGCCTCGCGTGAAGTAGGCATAGGTTGGCTCTGATTGGCTGAAAATATTTTTGAGCAAAAAAAATTCAAAAAGTGTAAACAAACCCGGAAAAAGAAGTTGCCAGATTTTATATTTATACCCCTTAAATAATAAATCCGAATACTTTTCTGGATTTGTGAACAAAAATGAACTGGAAAAATGAGCTGTAATTTTTGCAATTTGCCACCGAGCAATTCATTTCGCGTTTACAAATATTTTGAAAGTGTATGGAAATAAAATATTTCCATTGATGGAAAAAACAAGGCATGCTTCGTTTTTTTTTTTTAGGGATTTAAAATATAAATTTGTCAATAAGTGGCACCTCGATTTTGGCCCCCGCCTACGTCATCAACATGGCGAACGTTGGGAATGCGCAACCTTTAGTCTATAAACCTTGATTTCAATGTGATCGAAAGTTATATTATTTGTTGTTTTTTTTAGTATTTCTATCAATTTTTGATTTGATGACTATTACTTTTTTATCGGGTTCTATAACTAGTTCTACACTTAGGGTTCTACAAATACAATTTGGCTAATCCAATGTGTGCTTTTCGAGATATTAGCGGATATAATATGTAGTCTTTGTAGGTATGGGAAAAGAGTTTGTATGGGGAAGCATAATTTCAGAGGTTTATTGACTTGGAATATGGCGAAAGCACTTCAAATAAGAAATATTTGGACAAGTATTTTTTTCATAAAAAGGTTAAAAGAAACTTGATTTATTGGGCCCATTGAAATCCAAAAATCTATCTAAATCCATGTATTATATGAATGAAAGAACGTTTCCATAAAAAAATGGTTTTCATTAAAACTGCTAAACATTTAAAGTTGTAACAATTCCTAAGCATCAGCCGCTGCTGTGGTCCCTCTTCGCACTGTAATCTTGCTGCAATTATACCGCAATTTCGCATAAAGCGGCACTGCTCTGCTATTAAAAGTCAGCCCGCACATCATCCGGAAGGGATAAATACATAACTTGTATATAAGATACATATGTAGATATGTGTGTGCATGTGTATGTACTTATGTGCAATGAATAGAATAAAGAATCACAACACGGTTGCATTTTCGACAGCGACGACAACAATTACGAGATCCATTTAACTTTGGCAGCAATGCCAGCAACAACAACAACAACAATAAAAGAAGCATGTGTCACAAAGACGGCTGCATAGCATAGCGACATCACTGCCAGCATCCAACCGATGCGCGCTTCGCAGCAAACTTGACGCCGCCGCCGTCGCCGCCGCCGCCTTCGCTGACGTTATCCTTATTATGTCCTGTTGCTGGCTGGCAGCCGCTATGGCGTCTAACAACCATCTACAGCCATCGTAATCGGGTAAAACGGTAGGAGGCGGCGTGCGGCTGTTGTGTGACTGTTGTGCGTGCACAGACAGCGCGTAAAAGTCACGACAAAAGTCGCCAGAGTCAACGAATACAGTCATCGTCATTGCATCGTCGGCGGCGGCGGCGACGCCTTCAGTGCTATTGTCTTGCAAGTCAAAGCACATCCTGCACATCCTGCGCAACAACTGACATGTGTGCCGGGCGCGAGTGTCAAATAGACGCAGCAACGGCGCAACGCACGACAGGATGTTTTTGCTCGTCATTATACGGCGCACATGTGTGTCTTTGTGCGGCCACCCGCTTTGCCGCTTTGCCGACTTCACTGCATTGCTCGGCGCGCTTTGTGGGGTGCAGTGTGCGGTAATTGAATTTCGCTTTTTCTTCTCAGCGTTTGAGCTCTTGACATTCAAATGCTTCCCGCAGTGACAATCACTTTAAGGACATTGCCCATTCCGCTACGGCTGTTAATATCGCTTTCATACATATCTAACTTTTTGCTGTTGCAAAACGACTTTAATGCTGTGATTACTTTTGTTTAATTGTAGCGTTCGTATGCCATCACAACGGACTCCAGTGATGCAATTTCTTTAAGCTGCTAAAAGATAAATAATTATATGTATATATATATTGGATGTATATAAAAGGCACAACAACTCGCTGAAAGACTAAGGGAACGACTGATTGGGAACTTCTTCATTTTGCACTCTTAAACGATCAATCAATCAACCATCAATTGTTTTACGAATGTTTGGACGGTTCACCATTCGTGGACATTCTCTGTTGCCTGAATTATACTTTTGTGGTTTGTCCACTTGTGTTTTTTTACCCTGACAAAGTTGAGGTATATCCTTATCGCAGGACATTTCCAGTAACGTAACTAACGTAACTAAGAGTACTTTCAAGGCACAGAAAACATTGACTTATTTCGTACAACACAATGGATCACAAAATATTACAACCATTAATTGATTTATACACCAATTCAATTAGTTGTTTTTACCTGTTCATTCTATTCACCTAATTACAATCCGATTCCCAACCGCACCATTAATTGTATCCATTCCATCAATTCATGCAATCCATCCATTCCATCCAAATCTATGTATCGTATACATCCATCTAATCTATTCCTCTACCCATCCATGCTATATATAGGGTTTTCCAACAAGAGATGTTATTTTGAATCACCCGGTATTTCAGTAGCTGTCACTTTTGAAGCTTTTATTCTTTGACATTTGACAAGTAGAAACTACGCCATTACTAAAAATGGAACGATACACGCTTCAACAACGCATTGAAATTTTTAAAATTCACTCCAAAAATCGTGAAAATCTTGCAGTCACAGTTCGCAAAACTAAAGCATTTTTGGGTCGTCGTGAAGCACCTTGTCGGACCGCAATACAGAAATTGGTGGAAAAATTCGAGCTGTTGGGACAAGTTAGTGATGTGAAGAATAAAACCCGTGCACGTCGCTCAAGAACAACTGAGAATATTGCTGCTGTAGCCCAAAGTGTTGAAGAAAACCCAGGTTTGTCGATTCCTCGTCGTTCTTTGGAATTGAGCATTCCAAAAACGTCATTACACCGTATTTTACATAAAGACTTGGGTCTTAAGGCTTATAAAGTTCAGTTAACACAAGAACTCAAGTCGACCGATCATCAACAACGTCGTGTCTTTGCTGATTGGGTCGAATTCCATGGAATTTCGAATTTTCGATGGAATTCCATTCGGAATTCCATCGAAAAATCATCTTGACTGATTCCTGAAATCATTTCCACCTCGGTGGCTACGTCAACAAGCAAAATTGTCGCATCTGGGGCTCGGAAAACCCAAGAGTTATTGTTGAGAAGCCTCTCCATCCTCAACGTGTGACCGTTTGGTGCGGTTTATGGTCCGGCGGGGTCATTGGACCTTACTTTTTCGAAAATGAGATTCGATCAACAGTTACGGTGAATGGATTGCGCTATCGAGAGATGATTCATGATTTTTTATGGTCGGAGTTGGATGGTATTGATCTGGACAACGTTTACAATCAACAAGACGGCGCTACGTGCCACACAAGCAATGAAACCATTGCTCTTTTACGGGAAAAGTTTCCGGACCGTGTTATCTCTGGAAGAGGTGATCACAATTGGCCACCGAGATCTTGTGATTTAACACCTTGCGACTTCTTCCTTTGGGGCCACGTGAAAGATAAGGTGTACGCCAACAGCCCAGCGTCGATTCAAGACCTCAAAGATAGAATTCGTGAGGCTATCGACGACATAGGGCAGCCACTTTGCGAATTGGTTATGGAAAACTTCATGAAAAGGATATGGTCCTGTAAGCGTGGTCGTGGTGGCCATTTGGCTGATGTTGTTTTTCATTATTAACGGCATACCTTCCTCTTTATTATGAAATAAACATCCGATCATTAATCTCAAAAAATTGGATTTTTCTTTGAATACCAAAATAACACCTCTTGTTGGAAAACCCTGTACTACTGTGTCCAAAAAATAAGGTGACATTGTATTTATTTTGAAAATTCTTTATTTATTCTTCCAAATCAATTTCATCCCCTTCAAAGTAATCCCCTCCCGATGCAATGCACTTATGCCAACGGATTTTCCAATCTTCGAAACACTGATTGTAGTCAGTTTCCGGGATGGCCCTCAGTTCCGTCTTTGCTGCGGCTTGAATCTCCTCTATCGTATCAAAACGGTGTCCCCGGAGAGGTCTTTTGAGCTTGCTGAACAGCCAGAAGTCGCACGGCGCCAGATCAGGTGAATACGGTGGTTGCGGAACGATATGGGTTGAGTTTTTGGCGAAATGATCACGAATTACGAGTGCAGGGATGGGATGGGATGGTGCATTATCGTGGTGTAAAAACCAAGAATTGTCTATCCACAATTCCGGCCTTTTTAGGCGGATAGCGTTACGCAAACGACGCATAACGTTCAAATAATATTCCTTGTTGACTGTTTGGCCCGGCGGAAGGAATTCATAATTCATTCATAATTCATAAATTCAAATGTCACCTTATTGTTTGGACACAGTAGTATCCTACCGATCCGCCACATATATGCCATCCAATCATCCTTTACACCAATTTTTTCATTCCATTATATACTACCCAACCGTCCTATACATCCTATATAACTATCGTATTCATCTATTTATTCCATCTATCTCATCCATCCATACTGTACATCCTATTCTTCTTATATATTCCATCCATCCATTCTGTCGATCCATCTCAACCTTTCATCGAGTGCACCCATCCTATACATCCAGTTTATCCATCCTATCTAAACTTTCCATCCCATCCATCCTATCCATCGTAACCATTCCATCCATCCCTATGTATCCATTCTATACATCCTACGCATCTATCCCACCCATCTCATCGATTAATTATTACCATTAATCGTATGCACCCATCCTATGCATCCAGTCTATCCAAACTTTCCATTCCATCCATCCTTATATATCTAAACATTCTAAACATTCTAAACATTCTACGCATCGATCCCACCCATCTCAACCATCCATTCTGTTCATTCATCCTATCCATCCATCCTAACCATTCATACTATCAGCCCATCCTATATATTATATCTACCCATCCTATCCATTTAATCATTCCATTCCATCCCATCCATTTTTTGCATCTCATTAATCGTAACCATTCCTTCCACATCATTCATCTTAATAATATTTTCATTTATCCCATCTATTCTATCTTTACCCCATCATCTATTCATTCCATTCCCTCTCGATTCATTTATCTACATATAATCCTTTTTGATCCGTCTAACCTTTCATCTTATGCACCAATCCTATACCTCCGGTCTATTCATCCTATCCAAACTTTCCATCCCATCCATCCTATCCATTGTAACCATTCCATCCATCCCTATATATCCAGTCTATACATCCTGTCCATCTTTCTCACCCATCCTATCCATCCAACCATGCGTCCATCCTAACCATTCATCCTATCAACCCATCCTATATATTCCATCTACCCATCTACCCATCCTATCCATCTTATTCATTCCTTCCCATCCATCCTACTCATCTCATTAATCGTAACCATCCCATCCACACCATTCATTCTTTCAATTGATTCATTTATACCATCTATCCCATCTATACCTCACCATCCATTCTGTCGATCCATCCCAACCTTTCATCTTATGCACCAATCCTATACATCCGGTCTATCCATTCTATCCAAACTTTCCATCACATCCATCCTATCCATCTTAACCATGCAACCCATCCCCCTACATCCATTTATTAGATACTTCCTATCCTATATATTTGATCTACCAACCCTATTCATTTAATCATTTATTATATAATTTAATTTTGTTATTGATAGTTTTAAGTTTAATTGGAGAAATTTAATTCAGATTGAAGTGTAATTAAAAGACTTAGTTCTTACTGCACCTAATGTTATTAATATTCCTAATAATAATAATAATAATAAAAATATTCCATTCCAGCCCATCCCATCCATCATATCCATCTCGTTAATTGTAGCCATCCACATCATTCATCCTATAATTCATTCATCACTTATTCCGTCTTTGCTATCTATAACTCATCATCCATTCATCCGATCCTCTCAAATGTTATTATTCATCTACTCCACCTATCCATTCTGTCGATCTATTCCAATCTTTCATCGTATGAACCCATCTCATACATCCGGTCTATCCATCCCATCCAAACTTTCCATCCCATCTATCCTATCCATCGTAACTATTCCATTCATCCCCATACATCCATTCATTACTTCCCGACTATCCATCGTAACCATTCCATTCATCTCCAAACACCCATTCTATACTTCTATCCATCTATTCCACCAATCTCATTCATCCATTCCATTCATCCATCCTATCCATCCATTTTGTTCATCTATCCTATCCATCCATCCTACCCATTCATCTTATCAACCCATCCTATATATCCTATCACCCTATCCTATCCATTTAATCATTCCATCCCGTCACATCCATCCTATTCATCTCATTAATCGTAACCATTCATATAATTCATCCTATCAATATTATTATATTTTTAATTTATTTATTTTTATTATTATTATTATTATATTAATTTATTCCATCTATTTTTTTCATCTCTCAATCTTCCATATATGTCATATTTTCTCTTTTTTAACCATATACTCCATCTGTCCATTCCTTCACACAGTCATCAATCCACTCTATGTATCCATCCACTCATTAATGCATTTATTCCTTCAACTAGTTTTCCATTTATTCATTCATCCACCCATTTCCCCATCAATTAATCTATTCTTCCTTCCTCTTTGCTTTTTTCCTTCTACTCATACATTTACCAACCAACCCATTCATTCCTCCTTTCTTCTTTATATTTCTTTATCTATTCACCCATCAATTCCACCCATCATTCATCTTCCCATTGATTCATTAACTATTGTTGAACTGTTACTATTGTTTTTCGAGCACTTCAAATATTTAAAAAGATATAATTTTCATTTCCTGACTCACCGACACAAATTTATAAAAATCCTTTCAGGCCTACACTCAAAAATTGCTGTCATTACAAATATGAGATACTGAAATCAACAACAATGTAATTATATATCTATTATTACAATTACTAAACAGTCACCATTCAAATTTGAAATCCTTACCTTAAAGCCTGTTCTAGCCACCTAAAAGTATGCAACATTTTTTCTTTACTATTTTTTCGCTTAAAACCAAATCATAAAACTATTACTTTCGGCGCTGCTAACCTCACACAAAAGCTGGCAAAAAAAATAAAAATAAATAAATAAAACTGAAAAGTATGGCAGCATTGTTGGCATTCAAAGCGCTGCCATATTAGCGCATTTAAGCGTACATTTAACTAAACGCACTTCGAACGTGTTAGCGTGAGCGGAGTGCAAAATGGGGCCGCTTTGCTTTTAGCTAAAAAATTCCACTATTATTATGAGGCAAAAGCAACAACAACAATAACACCAACTGCAAGAACAACAATAACAAAAGTAGGTACGTAAAAGCCAAGTATGATAAGCGTCGAGTGGGACAGATGAAACGACTGACGGTGCGGCTCGAGTGCTCGATGAGCACACACAAATCGCAAATCATTCATCACTGGCGTTGGCGATGGCGTTGGCGGCATCGGCGGCAGCCAGAGGAAGCGCATGGCTGCGCTGCAGGTTGAGTGCGAGCACAAGTCGACATGTTGCCAATATGTGCGGCAAGCGGTGGCAATTTTTTTGTGCTTGTGCAGGCAGATGTAGAGGGCGCAGCCGAACGTGCATTTCAATCATGAAAAGTATGCAAAAGCACAGCTGCGAACGTCGGCTGCCGCATGCTTAAAAAACTAATAGACAGTTGAAGTGGAGAATGGAAAAATGAGCGAAAAAATTGGCTCCAACTGGGCGTGTGTGTGTGTGTGTGCCGCTGATAAAGAACAATGGCGAGGATAATAAGTCAATGAACTGGTGAAGCGATTGCCGGGGCTTACGTGCTGTAAAACGCGCCAAAGTGCTATGAAAATATTAAAACTAATAGACAAAAAGGATGCACACCAAAGTGGGTGGATAGCGGCATGGTGACATAAATACATGTGTGTGTGTGTGTGTTTGTATTAGGGCGAGTAGGAAGCAGGTAATTACGGCAGCTTCATGCATGAAATGACTCGAATTAAAAGACCTACGGATAATGCGACTGTCCGGATAAAACGATTGAGCGCGCGTTAATTGCCGCCGCTTTGTCCATTGTGAATTGCAATCACAGTGAAAACTTAACGGCTTATATAGTGCAAATCTCGATTAATCGGGATTCAGTCAAAATCAACATTTTACAGGATTACAGGTTTTGCATAAAAGTATCGGTAGCAATTTCAATATCAGTGGGTTCGGTGGTGGGGGTCTCAACTTTGAAAAACGTCAGTCGCCTGCGAGCGTTTCAGGAGAGTTCGAGTTTTTAATGGACCCGTATTGAGTGACTCGCTGCAAGCTCAAATTGGAGTGAATCAAATCCATCAACCATCAAATTTCATATTGGACTGAGAAAATCAGGTATGTAGACGTTCGTCAAGTGTTCACGAATAAAAACATATCATAAACTGTAGTTTTGAACTGAGATCAGCCATCGCAACAATGCACCCCAGCAACATCGGCTCCAAGGAACGAACTCCTTGATGCAAAACGGCATTGCGTCGATTCCACAATCTGCTTATAGGACTAACTTATAGGCCCAAAACTGAAATCTGCCTTCGAAGGACACCACCATGGGACCCTGTGTGCCGTCAAAAAAGCTTGCATACGTACCCTTAAGGACATTCCGGGATTCACCTACCAGGGAGCCCTCGAGTCGCCGAAATGCCGCTCACAAAAGGGTGTCGACTCTCAACAGTACTTTGATGTACGAAACTGTTCGAACTGAGGTAGTTTCAATGTAAACGAGAAAAATTACTCTCTTGCTCGCTCTCCCAATTTTCTCTTTTACATTGAAGCAACAACAATTTTGTCCGTGACCGGTGCCCGTGACCGGCAGCATAACATCGCCCTTAGTGAACCTATTACCAAGGAACTTTCGATCCAGTTCCATCCATCCGTCTATCAGAAAGTTGCCATAAGCTTGCATTCTAACAAAAGCTTAGGATCTCTTAACCTTTATATTTTTTTTTTTTTTTAAATACGAGCCAACGCGCAGGGGATACCCCTATAAATGCGAGGCATTGCGCTGGTTCAGGAAGGATAAATAGGTTGGGAGAAAGGATGTTGGGTGAAGAAGTTGTGGACTCTTGCCTTGAACCCATCAAGATCATAAGTGCTGGGGAAAATATCCGCAGGGAGACCATTCCACAATCGCGCTGTACGGGCCAGGAACGAACTTTCTCTGTAGTGCGTAGTGCGCTGGAACATCGTTTCAACGTGGAATGCATGGGCGCCAGTGTTCAAACGGGTTGCCCTGGGGAATACCCGGAGTGATGGCAGCAAGCTGCTCATCTCCACTGAGCAATTACCGAAAAAGTATCTGTAAAATAACACCACACATGCCACGTTTCGACGATGCTCCAAGGAGTCAATAGAGCTGGATGCCCTACTGTCCCCTATAAGCTTGATCGCACGGTTTTGCACCCGGTCCAGGAGCTCCAAATGGGTTTTTGAAGCCCCCGCCCATAGGTGCGAGTTAAACTCCATTTTAGGTCGGATATAGGTGGTATAAATAATGCGGAGATCAGACGGAGTGAAATATTTTTTGCACCGCTTTGGGAAGCCTAGGCACTTGGCTGCTTCTTTCGACACGCCAAAAATATGATCATGGTCTCCCTGCGGATATTTTCCCCAGCACTTATGATCTTGATGGGTTCAAGGCAAGAGTCCACAACTTCTTCACCCAACATCCTTTCTCCCAACCTATATATCCTTCCTGAACCAGCGCAATGCCTCGCATTTATAGGGGTATCCCCTGCGCGTTGGCTCGTATTTAAAAAAAAAAAAAAAAAAAATATAACACCCGCCCAAACCTTAGACGTACCAATTGAAACCACCGTATGATTTCTCAAAGCAACCTTATTTGATGGCTTTTCGTAATCATCAACTTCCACCAGATCGAACTCCCTAATGAAAACCAACTCTTACCGGATGATTTCGTAAAATAAACTTATTTGATGGCATTTCGTTTTCCTATTTCTTCTGCAGCCATTCAGGGATTTGCCGCAATTGTCAACTGTCATCCTAACAAGCTTAGGATCTCCTAACCGTAGATCGAACTCCCTTCTAACCTTCTAACAAATACAAATCAACTCTTATCGGATGTTTTCTCAAAGCAAACTTATTTGATGGCTTTTCGTAATCATCAACATCCATCCTAACGACTGTCTCCTGACCTTAGATCAGATCGAACTCCCTGATCACCTAAAATGGGCTAATGAAAACCAACTCTTACCGGATGATTTCTAAAATCAAATATTTATTTTATATATCTTTTGTAGCCATTTCGAGGTTTACTTCAATCATCAACCTTCATCGTAACAAGCTTAGATTCTCCTAACCTTAGATCGATCTCCGTCCTAACCTTGGGCCCACCAATAAAAATCAGCTCTTGTCGCATGATAAGAGTTCCTCCTAACCCACCCAACTTCCATCGTAATCTTAGATCTACCTGCCTTCAACCCTAAGATCTACCTCCTTCATAACTATAGATGAACCCTTTGCGGTTTGGTTTGATTGGAGATAATTTCTAATGCTTCTTATAAGAAGACGAATATGAGTCAGACGGACAACAGAACAGTTTATATGTGCACTAATAGTCAAGAGGCTTTCAAAGTCTGCTATGCATCGAAAGTAGAGTCCAAGACTATGCGGCAAGCAATCTGTTTGCAAAATTTTTCTCTCATCAATAGTAGTCCCGAAATACACATTTTTTCACTGCCTGATATCCGGCATACTTAGGCACAGGTCGTACAATTTGTATGGTTATCATCATCATCCTCTACAACTTACTTTCTCATTAAAGTTGAGCCTTACTAGATGTCTCCTAAGGCTTAAATGTCCCATGGTCAATGCAGTTAGTCAACTGAAAGTTTTCCGATCGAGTTGCTTCATCGAATTCCCGGACAACAACAGCGCTCGGTTGTTCAGCGCTGTAAGTATTTCCTTATGCAACACCAGTTGATCAATTGATGACCATCCAGTGTATGAAATAGTCTAAAGATTTCGGTTCAGTTTAGCTGAGACGTAGAACAGCGAATCATTGTCGAGCGCGTAAGATGGCTTGGTCACGTCTCGCGTATGGACGATGAAGCTCCGACGAAAAAGGGTAGTTGGAGGTCGATGGCGAAAAGGGAGACCGCGTCTACGGTCGAAGAATCCAGTTAAGAACGTCCTATCATCTCTTGGTGTAACCATCTAGAGAAGGCGCGCTCAAAATAGGGGCACCTGGAGGGGACGGTAATGGTAACGGTTTGTTATGGCCAGTTAAGTAAGTAAGTAAATAAGGCAGCCACAACAGATGTGCTTGTTGTAATCAAGTCAGGGCGAACCAACAAAAGTCAACTCGCGGTACACGAAAGGGTGCAACATTTCCGTGGAAACTCTTCGTCATTCACTGATCTCTGTGTCTCAACGCAACTCAATGTTTTTCGTTTTGTGTCTTGCTTGTTGCCTGTTTTCTGAGTACAGTCTGACTGTTGAAGAAATTCCCGCAGCCGAGGTTGTTCTCGACACCATATCAAAAAGTATTGCAAGGCAATAACTTAACCCAACTCATAGGTGTGGAAATGTTTGATATCACCGACACTCCAATTGGGGCCTGGACGTACTGAACTGGCACTGAGTACTGTAGACAGAGACGCAAAGTTGCGTCCGCCCGAAGCGCCGTTACACTTACATACCCATCGACTGAAATACACTATACGCCAGACACAGTGCATGTATGAAATGAAACTTTTCAATACAATTTTACAAAAATAAAACAAAACAAGACTATTTACCAGTGATTTTTCGATCGGGAAAATTTTTATTTTAATTTCTCACACGCCAAAAGAGAGCACACGTTTCAGTCGCGTACGGTTTAAAAATTTTCGAATACCTTTGAAAACCCTTAAAAAGGAGGACCAGCCCCAATTCAAATTTCCTGACCACACACACACACCGCCACAACAGCGACACCATGCAAGAGGAAGGAGGAGCAGCAGCAGCCCCATTGACAGCGAACGTCAGTCAAGTTTTGGTGCTGGGATTCGCGCTCGTGTGGATGATGAAAGTGATCTGTGCAGCGCTGTGTCGACGTAGCGATTAGCTGCCAGCAACTCGCTGCGAAACCGAAGCCCAACTGCGCACGATGGTGCCGCGTGACCGGCATAATATATTTTCTAAAATTAGATCAATTTTGTATAACGATTAGTTTTCGCATTACTATCATATGTGCTTTTATATGTACTTTTGGCATTTTTGATTGTGCACAATACAAAAATAGTGTCCTGGTGGCGCTTGAGTCCTGAAAACTAACGACGCTCATCGATAAAACTCTGCGCGAGCACTGCTTCGCGCGGCCCAAAAGGCCGTTGCTCGCGATAAGGACGAATACTGAGGTGCATTGCGCTGTGGCTGTTGGGACGATGCGCATCAAACGCACCTGGCAGACGACCGCCACGTCTACCTTTCATACAAATCGTGCACTTTGTTACAACGAATTACAAAATTTTAATGAAACAAAATTTTGTATACGAACAACTGCCAACTTGTTAAACAAGTTTTATGAGAATAAACGTCATTGTGGCAACATAGAATGCCTTTAATTTCGCCTTAAGGGTGATTGGACGGCCACACCTACTAGTTGGACAGCATGTTTAAAAAAATGTACAAAACCAAGGCATAATCGGTTCGTACGTATGAAATCTAATACTAAGCACTAGAGACAACCCGCATCGCCAAGGTAGGACTTGATGCATTTCAGTCTTGTCTCCAACAGAACGGCTAGAGAGCTACTTAGACACTTCTCCTAGTCACAAAAGAAGTAATTAAGTGTACTTTCATACTTCGATGTTGGCAACGGCAAACGATTGATCCAGTGCTCAAGTATCAACTCACCGCGCTGGTCCAAAGTACTAACCAGATGAAAGCAATAAACAATACAAATCGTACATTTACTCGTACTTAATGTATCTAATATCGAGTACCCGTTATCGAGTAATTTCTAGTTGAATCTACATAGTTTCGAGTACTGGTTCAGATTTCCTTGAGGAATGTACTTAACTTCCAGTAATCGCTTAGACTTCCTAGACGGATCTACTTAACTTCCAGTACTCGCTTAGACTTCCTAGATGAATGTCCTAATTTCGAGTACTACTTCAGATTCCTAAACGGATATACTTAACTTCCAGAACTAGTTTAGTCCAGACTTCCTAGACGGATGTACTGAACTTCTAGTACTCGTTCAGACTTCCTAGCCGAATCTACATAGTTTCGAGTACTGGTTCAGATTTCCTAGACGGATGTTCTTAACTTCCAGAACTCGCTTAGACTTCATAGACGGATGTACTTAACTTCCAGTACTCGTTGAGACTTCCTAGACGAATGTCCTAATTTTGAGTACTACTTCAGATTCCTAAACGGATGTTCTTAACTTCCAGAACTAGTTCAGATTTCCTAGACGGATGTACTTAATTTCTAGTTCTACTTTAGACTTCGTAAACAAATGTACTTAATTTCCATTACTCGTTTAAACTTTCTAGACGGATGTACTTAACTTTCAGAATTGGTTCAGACTTCCTAGACGGATGTACTGAATTTCCAGTACTCGTTCAGACTTCCTGGACGGATGTACTTAATTTCCAGAATTGGTTCAGACTTCCTAGACGGATGTACTGAATTTCCAGTACTCGTTCAGACTTCCTGGACGGATGTACTTAATTTCCAGAATTGGTTCAGATTTCCTAGACGGATGTACTGAATTTCCTGTACTCGTTCAGACTTCCTAGACGGATGTACTTAACTTCCAGAACTAGTTCAGATTTCCTAGACGGATGTACTTAATTTCTAGTTCTACTTTAGACTTCGTAAACAAATGTACTTAATTTCCATTACTCGTTTAAACTTTCTAGACGGATGTACTTAACTTTCAGAATTGGTTCAGACTTCCTAGACGGATGTACTGAATTTCCAGTACTCGTTCAGACTTCCTTGAGGGATGTACTTAACTTCCAGTACTCGCTTAGACTTCCTAGACGGATGTACTTAACTTCCAGTACTCGTTGAGACTTCCTAGACGAATGTCCTAATTTCGAGTACTACTTCAGATTCCTAAACGGATATACTTAACTTCCAGAACTAGTTTAGACTTCCGAGACGGATGTACCGAACTTCTAGTACTCGTTCAGACTTCCTAGATGGATGTACTGAATTTCCAGTACTCGTTCAGACTTCCTGGATGGATGTACTTAACTTCCAGAACTCTAGTAGTCTAGTACTTTATTAAAAAGTTCACACTTTCTAAAGTGATGTACTTCAATTCGACAAATCGTACCGACTTAATAATCAGATGTTCATCGGTTCGAATGCTCGTTCGGAATTCGTGGTCTTTGCAGTTTATTTCAGGATGAGGTATCAGGATCAGCGAAGCGAGATGTCACCGTAATATATGCTGCCTACACGTAGGGACTCGCAGAGGTCTTACGTCGACGCTGACAGGTATAATTTTGAGGTTGTCAAAGAATTCGTTTACCTTAGCGTCGCCATAAACAGCAGCAATGCTTTCCCTTGACAAGGACGCTAACTCTGTCCATGCACCTTTATTTTGCGGAGACGTGAACACTGTTGCGAAACGACGTAGAAAGATACTTTGCAAAATCTTCGGCCCTGTTCGTATTGACGTCGACTATCGTATACGAACCAACTACGAGCTGTTTGAAGAAATCAACGTATGGGCAATAAAGCTCCCGCCAAAAAGGTGTTCGACGCGGTGGTTGCGGGTTCACGGCGAAGAGAGACACTGTGTATGCGGTAGAAGGACCAAGCTGAGGAGTTCCTATCATCTCTTGGTATGACAGACTGGAGAGGGCGTGCGCTAAGCAGAGACGCCTGGATGGACCGTTTGGGCCGTTGAGTAAGTAAGTATTCATTTATTGATTTAACCCTTTCGGGACAACTGGGATAATACGTCCCAGCTAGTTTTTAATGTCCCTTAAAACAATTATATAGAAAAATATTATTTCTACTGCGAGTCAAAAGGGTTAAATAAAAATTGCACGCACATTAGTAGTTTTTCTGTTTTTTGTCAATTAAAAATAAAACAACTACTCGCCTGCTCAATGATCCGCAGACGTCATTCTGTAGACTCGGCATTTATTTACTCAATTTTTCGTCCCTTCACTGCTTGCACTGTTGCTTGCATTTTGTGTCCGCACTTCAACTTTTTACATTTGATCTTTGTCTTTGTTTTTTCAAGTGACTCTTTTTTTATTTGTTGTTGTTCTGCGGGAATTTTTATGATTGGTTTTTGCATGCAAAGTAACCACTGCAGTGACGCTGCGTGCTCCACAGTGAGACAATTGCGGCCGTTGGTCGGCACTTTGGCCATCATGTGGGCGGAAACGGGTGGAGGGTATGAAGCGTTGGCGCTGCTGTCCGCTGCATGATTGCGGATTACCCAAATAACAGTTGGACTACTCGAGTGCAAACAATTCATTTACGTCATTTATTTGGGGATTTTCTCTCACCTTCTCATGTACTGTCACATATGTATGTACTGGATTTTTTGCTGTCGTCCACATGTGGAATTCCGCGTGAGCATAACGCGGTATCAGTATTGGTTTGTGAGAGAGACGAGGCGAGAGGTGCGAATTGGCAGCGGTTGAGAGCTCATGCATTCTTAATTTGCCAAAGCGTCAACGGACCTTCAATAAAAAAACTCGCAAATGTTGAAGTTTAACAGTTGAAATGGTAAATTCCCAGCAACATAAAGAAAGGTCATTTTTATCTCCGAGATAAATAATTCCATATAAAGCTTCCATAGCACTCAGCAGGATAGAGAAAAGGGACGGGAGAGGAGAGGAGATTTGCAGAAGGCATTAGGGAGAAGTTCCTTGTTTCTTTGAGGAACCCGAGGATGTCCTGCTTCTCGAGAACACATTTGGACCTCGATGATTTGCATGTTTGCCACGCACATTGCTTCGTAAATCTATTGTCTTTAATAGAAGAAGAATATTCGCTCTATATTTATTCTTATTATTATAAGTGCAGAAACTGGCGGCTATGGCAATAGTAGGTACTGTCAAAAACACCCTCCAGGCATACCTGGAGGTTTTTCTGTAGCTCCACCCAATAGAGCAGTTCATTAAGTGCTGTACCGAATGGGCGCTCTCAGGCTGAGAGAGACCAACTTGTGGAGGGAGCACGCTTATGGACACTCTGGAATTCTAAGGTCATTTGAGAAGCCGGGTTCAGAATATTACTCCACGACGGACTCCAGCACGGACTATCTGATTCCAAATTTTGATTTTGATACGCGTGCACTTACTTTTAATTCCACAAGAGAGGAATGGGAGACTACGGATGTGACTAGAGACGGGTCCGTAACCGTTTTCACCGACGGCTCTAAGATGGATAAAGGTACAGGAGTTGGTCTCCACTCAGATATACTACGGACCCATTCAGACTTCCGGACCTCTGTAGTATCTTTCAGGCGAAGATTTTTGCATTCTGAAAAGCCGCTTAACTAATCCGTGACAATAGATTATCCCTCACATATGTCAAAATCTTCGTGGATAGTAAGGCAGCCCTGAGAGCGCTGGAATCAGCTGTGGTGAAATCAAGTTAGTGTAGAATTGCCGCACTGCACTTCAAGGTATTGAGTATCACCGAGTCACTCTCTGCTGGGTTCGGGGTTTTGGATTCTGGACTGACAGGGAACAAAATGGCAAGAAAGGGGGTCGTCTTGCCTACCACCGAAGCAGATAACTCTGCGGTTCCTCCGATTCCTGCCCGTATTTGTATAGGGTTTTCCAACAAGAGGTGTTATTTTGGTATTCAAAGAAAAATGCCATTTTTTGAGATAAATGATCGGATGTTTATTTCATAATAAAGAGGAAGGTATGTCGTTAATAATGAAAAACAACATCAGCCAAATGGCCACCACGACCACGCTTACAGGACCATATCCTTTTCATGAAATTTTCCATAACCAAATCGCAAAGTGGCTGCCCTATGTCCTCGATAGCCTCACGAATTCTATCTTTGAGGTCTTGAATCGACGCTGGGCTGTTGGCGTACACCTTATCTTTCACGTGGCCCCAAAGGAAGAAGCCGCAAGGTGTTAAATCACAAGATCTCGGTGGCCAATTGTGATCACCTCTTCCAGAGATAACACGGTCCGGAAACTTTTCCCGTAAAAGAGCAATGGTTTCGTTGCTTGTGTGGCACGTAGCGCCGTCTTGTTGAAAGTAAACGTTGTCCAGATCAATACCATCCAACTCCGACCATAAAAAATCATTAATCATCTCTCGATAGCGCAATCCATTCACCGTAACTGTTCTAACCTCATTTTCGAAAAAGTAAGGTCCAATGACCCCGCCGGACCATAAACCGCACCAAACAGTCACACGTTGAGGATGGAGAGGCTTCTCAACAATAACTCTTGGGTTTTCCGAGCCCCAGATGCGACAATTTTGCTTGTTGACGTAGCCACCGAGGTGGAAATGGGCCTCATCAGTCAAGATGATTTTTCGATGGAATTCCGGATCATTTTCATGCATTTCAAGGACCCAATCAGCAAAGACACGACGTTGTTGATGATCGGTCGGCTTGAGTTCTTGTGTTAACTGAACTTTATAAGCCTTAAGACCCAAGTCTTTATGCAAAATACGGTGTAATGACGCTTTTGGAATGCCCAATTCCAAAGAACGACGAGGAATCGACAAACCTGGGTTTTCTTCAACACTTTGGGCTACAGCAGCAATATTCTCAGTTGTTCTTGAGCAACGTGCACAGGTTTTATTCTTCACATCACTAACTTGTCCCAACAGCTCGAATTTTTCCACCAATTTCTGTATTGCGGTCCGACAAGGTGCTTCACGACGACCCAAAAATGCTTTAGTTTTGCGAACTGTGACTGCAAGATTTTCACCATTTTTGTAGTGAATTTTAATAATTTCAATGCGTTGTTGAAGCGTCTATCGTTCCATTTTTAGTAATGGCGTAGTTTCTACTTGTCAAATGTCAAAGAATAAAAGCTTCAAAAGTAACAGCTACCGAAATACCGGGTGATTCAAAATAACACCTCCTGTTGGAAAACCCTATACATGACAGGTTGAGCAAAAAGAACATCGAATCCAGCAGGATGAACTGTAGCCCCTGCCGGACACTATGGCCCTCCCTTTCCTCGAGGAAAACGCGAATTGTACTGTCCGTGAGTCTAACCTCTATTAGACAGCTCATTGGAGTCATCACTGGACACTGGATGTCTGCAAAAGCTGCGGAGATGAAGAAGTAGTAGAAACGAATCATCACTTCCTGTGCCACTACCCGGCTCTGCAGGAACGCCGACCCGTACCTTGGCAAAAGTTGACATTTCGAATATACTATCCTTTATCAAAAGGTCGAACTGGTTTGCCCCGGATTGAGACTGATTGGTTAGCTCCAGAACCATTTCAAAATGGGCCAATTAGGCCTCCGAGTGGAAGTGCGGTCTCTGTGCCGCACACACCTTTCCCTACCTAACCTAACCTAACCTACACAGCGCATTCTTACGTTGTTTGTTTTTCAGGTAACAACTGGAGCTGGCCTGCATACTTCTGATGAAAAGCTTTCTAAACACAGATTGTTCCGTGCTAAGTGTCTACTTCAACATAGTGAGAGCTTCTATTCTGGGAGGCGCAATGGACCGTCAGTGTTCGATATTGAATATTTAATTGTTTTACTTATTACACAGTTATATTTTGGATAGGTGAATGGAACATGTACAAGTATCAAGTTTTGGTATCGAGTACTTGGACGGCATCGACGTAACACTGCACATGCGGCCGGTCGCACAGGTAGCGGCTGATTACAATGACGAACGCTTTGTTGTTGCACGCTCCATTAACAGGCAAACGATGGCAAAGCGGCGAGAAGTTGCAACCACAAAGGCGAAAAGACAACATTTTAAAGCGGCTATGCGGTTTGAGGATTTGTCGCACTTGCCGGTTAATTCCCAACCGAGTAGCGACGTGGCCAACTGACACCAAGGCACAGTTGTACACAGCGAACGGCGGATTGTGCGAAAAGTGACTTGGCGCTTTTAGTTCGCAATTATGGGCAAATTGTACAGAAAAGTAAATGTTTATGATTGTTAATACATTCAGTTGTCGTTGTTGTTGCTGCTACGAACGTGTAAACAAAACGCACATATACATACATACACACAAACATACATACGTACGGCAAATGAAAGTAGAGTCGCGTTAGATAACAAATTGAAACGCAACAGATACGAAGAAAATTGTGATCAAATTTAACGTCACTGCCATTTCATGGCTGACAGTTAACGGCGCAGATGATGCACAGTGGAAAATCGGTGCCTGTTTGGGAACACAAATCGGTAACTGGATTATTGAATTATTGCACAACTATATAGTAAATAATATAATATAAATTAGGGAGCAAAATATGCGCTTAAAATGCAATTGAAACCGAAATATGAAAACAAAATATTAAATTTTTTTAACGTTTTGGCTTATTACAAACTTGGTGTTTAGTTAAAAAATTTGATCTTTTAAACAAAGTACAACACTTCACTCATTTAAACCCAATTTATATATGCGTTTTTCTATCTATCTATCTATCTATCTATCTATCTATCTATCTATCTATCTATCTATCTATCTATCTATCTATCTATCTATCTATCTATCTATCTATCTATCTATCTATCTATCTATCTATCTATCTATCTATCTATCTATCTATCTATCTATCTATCTATCTATCTATCTATCTATCTATCTATCTATCTATCTATCTATCTATCTATCTATCTATCTATCTATCTATCTATCTATCTATCTATCTATCTATCTATCTATCTATCTATCTATCTATCTATCTATCTATCTATCTATCTATCTATCTATCTATCTATCTATCTATCTATCTATCTATCTATCTATCTATCTATCTATCTATCTATCTATCTATCTATCTATCTATCTATCTATCTATCTATCTATCTATCTATCTATCTATCTATCTATCTATCTATCTATCTATCTATCTATCTATCTATCTATCTATCTATCTATCTATCTATCTATCTATCTATCTATCTATCTATCTATCTATCTATCTAGCTATCTATCTATCTATCTATCTATCTATCTATCTATCTATCTATCTATCTATCTATCTATCTATCTAGCTATCTATCTATCTATCTATCTATCTATCTATCTATCTATCTATCTATCTATCTATCTATCTATCTAGCTATCTATCTATCTATCTATCTATCTATCTATCTATCTATCTATCTATCTATCTATCTATCTATCTATCTATCTATCTATCTATCTAGCTATCTATCTATCTATCTATCTATCTATCTATCTATCTACATATCTATCTATCGCTAGAAAACGTCCTAAAGTCATGCTCTTGTTTGAAAATGAATACCAAAAAACAACCCTGAAAATGATTAAAGTGAAATTGATCAGCGAATTTGCCGTCTTTGAAAAAATAAAAACAATATTTTTTTACACGAATAAATCACATATTTTTTTTAACGGGCAATTTTGAATACTTGGGCGTCGATTTTTGACCGGTTAAAATGAGGCAGAGTAATGACTGGGAATATTATCCGAACAGTATTTATGGTGGAACAGCGTGCGTGACCTGCAACAAAATTTTCCTAGTGGCTGTGACGTTCTTTTGGGTGACGGAAGTCGTCTGCGTGTCGCTCCGTTGGTCGACTCGGATCGTATATGTGGTTTCCAAAATTGCTCTATTCTATGTAATGACTATTCAAATATAATAATGCTACAAAAAAAACAGAAATCGAGCTGATTCGGTGAAATGGCGCACGAAAATTGGATCATAAATGTGAAAGTAATATGTAGAGAAATATAGCAAAGTGATATGTAGAAAACAATGCAATGGAATGTGTCACTCCAACGCCATCGGCTTCTTTGACTCCGATCGGCTGGCAGCTCCAATTGGTTTCTGCCATCAAGGACTTCCGACAAGCTATGCAGTGGGCTCAGTGCGACTGTTAAGGTACCGGTTGGCGAACTCTTTGTTGTTTTCCAGCGACTGCTGTTTCAATCAACTTTTCCACCGTAGCTCCTTGATCTGAAGGCCTGTGCCAAGATGCTTCGTAATACAGTTGGCTTGTATTTTGCACGAGTCTTCAACATGGACCTTTCACTGGAGGCACGGTCCCTCTCTTCGTCGTCCACCTCCTACAGTTGGCTTGTATTTTGCACGAGTCTTCAACATGGACCTTTCACTGGAGGCACGGTCCCTCTCTTCGTCGTCCACCTCCAAATATCGCATCGAATGCGTTCTTCGCCGTTTTGGTCCATAGGGGAGATATGGCCAAGCCAGCGTAGCCACTGGATGTCGATTCGCTGTGCATGTCTTTAAACAGCTCATACAGCTCGTTCGTTCGTAGTCGATGGTCAATGCAAACAGGGCCGAAGGTTTTGCGAAGCACCTTCTTCTCCAACACCCCAAGGGCCGCTAGGTTGTTTCACGAGAGTGCCCAATGCCCACGCCAAGAGTTTCGGGGGGGAACCTTATGCTTTAAAGTCAGTAAGATAAAAACCAAAATTCTCTTGGATTCTGAACCCTAAAAAGTCATTCGTGTTTTACGCACGGAAACATGTGTATCGTCTATATGGTGACGTCTCTTCATTCTACTCAATTCATATCGGTGCTTCAAGGCGGACATCGAAATACTTGAATCTATACTTTACTTGAAACCATGATTCAAATATTTGGTATCATTCTTGAAATATTCACCATGACTTCAATTTCATAGTATTTCAATTTTAATACAAGAGTTTTTTGTTTTTTCATTCATTTTCTTTTTGACATTTTCTTCGAATTCATAGTGAAATTATTATTTATTTCACTATGTTCGAATCATTCCAATAAAGTTACATTAAGGATACAGAAAATTTGTGGAAAATTATAAGAAAATAATAACCAAATTACAAACAAAACCATGTTGAATTTTTTGTATCGTGAAGAACAATTTAATCAGAAATGTTTTGGTCGATTCGGTGATCACGATTGTAGGAAATCAACGCCTGCAAATTGCATTACGCCCCAACTTGACGTAGGACTATTATCACACGAAAGTATGGGTTCAGTACAAGGCGATAGAGTGAAAATGTAGACTTATGTAGACTATGGAAAAGCTTCACGCAATTGAAATACATATGTAAATAAAATAATTTCATATTTTTTATTTGTGTATGGATTCAGTGCAGACGGCCTTCGAACACACATCGCTCATAATGGTGTACGTTGGTTGGACTGGGAAGTCTGTTGCAGCTGCCTCATTGGAATGAACCAGGCCACTCTCGTTTGCCACCTCCGCCTTCTCCAATGATTCGCTTAAACAGAAATTAATCAAAATCAGCAACTTATGTAGGTTCATCTGTAGGACATTGTTTGCCAGAATAAAACACTACTCTGTGTACCTTACAAGAGGTCCCGATTTCCCAAATACCATGCGGTATCACAGCGTGCCAAGCGATCAAAAACGAACAGATATCGAAAAGTCGTTTATCGTCGTAGATTAGTTAGTATTTGTGGCTGCTGCGGAAGGAGCACACGTTGGCCAAACAGGCTCACTGTGATACCACAAAAGTTGGTCTTGTTTCGCTTGCTAATCTAATCAATTGGAGACTCTGACGAAGCAAAGTAGACTTCGTATAGTCTTATCGAGTAGGTCGCTAAGGTTTTGTCAAAGAAAAACTCACCCAGGTGGGTAATTCTTTGACTAGCAAGTGCAGGACAGTGATCCGGCAGCCGGAACTTAAGATTAAGACTCCAATCTTAGATACAAAGATACAGTAGATACACAGCTGTTCCAACAATACTGAGATGTATCTACACGGTTCCGTCAAGGTTGGAAGTGACCTCTCCGACCCATTCGATATCGTTGGAGGCTTCAGACAAGGTGATCTGGAGAGGTGATAGGGAGAGCGTTCTGAGCAAGGCCGTTGTACATCGATGAGAAATTTTACCGCTGCCCTTGTGACAATTGATAGAGAATCTGATCAAATGAGTCTACTGGGTGTCTATGCGCAGGGACTCACAGTTGCTAGGGTCTCACGTCGAGGTCGATGTATGTACTTTTGTAGTTGTCAAGGAATTCGACTACCTTGGCACCGCTGAAAACACCAATAATAATGTCAGCCTGGAGATAAAGAGAGGGACTATTCTTGCCAATAGGGGCTACTACGGTATCGGTGCGATTTTTGTCCGGGTACGTGACTGCGAATCATCTGCAGAATATTCTGGTCCAATGCATTTAGCAACAATACGCTGTGGAGGCTTACTGAGAAGGAACTCGTCCTGAGGCAAATAAAGTACAGAAAATGGCGATGGATAGGTCCCACACTGATGCTATGCTTCCACAAGGAGTAAACAAGGAAAAAACAGTATCGGTAGGCATTTTAGTAGCCTCTTACGAAGCACAGTGAATCAATATCCAGTGGCTACGTTGGCTTGGGCATGTCTCGCATATGGATGATGAAACTCCGGCGAAAAATGCGTTCAATGCGGTAGTTGTGGGTTGACGACGAAGAGGGACACTGTGTCTCCAGTGGAAAGATCATGTTGAGGAGATTTTATCATCCTTTGGTGTGACCAACTGGTGAAGTCGTGCCTAAATCAAAGGCAAAAAATCTAGAGAAGGAAAGAACTTTTGCGGCAGGCCGTAACCTGGTAGCGCAGAGGGAGGAGTTTGGTATAAGCAAGTAGCGGTGTAACACGGGGTGTAACCAGTGTAGAAATAGTAAAATTGTAGAATTGTAAATAAAGGGACTACTATTGTAGAGTTGCGTTGAAGAAATTTAATGTGTTTTATTTTTGAGCCCAAACCAGAGAAACGAATACGCCTGTGTTGAGGTGGCCGAAGTAATGTCTGTAACAGTATGGTTTGTGATGTTTTGCAGCGACACCAGATTGGCTATGCTTTGCTTATGATGCAAATTTAAGCTACACCGATTGTAAGACGCTGCCCTACTAGCAGCCAGACACACTTCTGCCAGAAAGTTTGCATGTACGTACAGTTGGAAACGAACTCCATCGGCAATATGGGCGTTCTCATACGAACATGGCTGGCTAAGATTTACTATTAATGTTTCTTTCTTCCCGGTTTATATTCATTTTCCGTTCGTCTACACCGACCGCTTGGCCAAACACGGTCGCTTGTTTTCCGTTAGCAGTGCCGCCCTTTTGCTTAGCACATCCATAAACCCTAAAATCTCAGAAGGTTCGTAACGATGACTTTTTTCTTTTTTTTTAATATCAATAGTGAAGTGAGTGAAATCTATCAACGAATTTACTTTCTTTAGAAAAATCAATTGAACAAATCACACTGTTTTTATCGTACAATTTTCAAAATTTCAAGTTTAAAATTTCAAATGGATCAAAAAAGTAGGGGTGAATTACATGATTTTTGGGAATATTATCCAGGCGGTGTGTACGGTGAAGGAGTGTACGATGGGATGCCAATGGATAAAGCTGTGTACAGTATGCGCTACAACGCGATGTTGCTTGTGGCTGTGACTTTATTTTGGGTGATAGAGGCCGTCTGCGTGTCGCTCCGCTGGTCGGCCCGGATCATATATGTGTTTTTCCAAATTGGTTTATTCTATGTAATGACTATTCAAATATAATAACATTTCAAAAACGCAATAAACGAGCTTGACCATGACAGTTCGATTGTAAATGATAGGGTAAAGTAATATGAATAAGGCACTGGAACGGCATTTGTCATCCCAACACCGTCGACTATTTCGGTCTGGTTTCTGCAATGGAGGACTACCGACGAGTGATGGGATTTGAATTGGGAATGGGATGAATTCCTTACATTAATTGAAAGAGGGAACTTCACGAAACCGCCTGAACTTAACCGCGAATCAAGTCTAGCACGTAAGGGTTGAGCGGAAAGCTCTATTATAGACTATCTGCTTCGAACGTGACGTGCGAGACACCTACCGTTGCGAGCATCTTCCTGGATGGCACGTTGTAACGAAGTTCCATAACTGAGAAATTTCGTTTCCTTGTCGTTTCACATGTTTTCCCCCAAAACATGACTTTATCTGGACTTTGGAATATCATCGAAGCGAAAAAATTGCTCGATAGGTGTTGAAACCAGCAAAAATTATACTATGAACTTCTATATAGGCAGTCAAGCTGCAATCGAGGCTATAACCTCTAACTGCGTTTCCTTCAACAAGAATAGGTCAATACGAAAACTAGCAGCACGCCGCAAACTGGGTACCTGGACATAAGAGGTGTTGTCTTGTCAGATGAGCAGATCAGCAGTGCACTGATGCCCAAGGGTCGCGATGGCAGCATGAAAAGTAAAGTGATACAGCATGAACCCAGCTGAAGTAATACGACAAGAGATTTGCACGTATCGTATTAGAGCGTCCACGGACTGAACGCCATCGCTAATGTGCTGACTGCATAGGTACCTTGAAATCTCGACCTGCGTGTCTGAAAGCCCCGTTTTTACCTGGGTGGCGTGAGGTCCCTAAGCATGACATCTAATGTACTCACTGCTCAAATTCGCTAAAAACACAAGCATTCGAGGGGATCATGGCTTCAGCAGCTCTCAATGCCGATGAACTCCATCGGGTACCGCAAGAGACCTGAGGAGGCCTGTGAGTACCCAATACTAACTTATCTATATGTAACCAGAGAAGGTCCTGGTCCATCAGCCTCTCGTCTGCACTTTATTTTTAAATCTTCTTGCTCAATTTTTTTCGCTCCCGTTAAAGCTGAGTACAATGAGCTCCAGAGAAACTGCCTCGTTCGCGATTGTGTTCCGGAACCCTAAATGAAATCGTGTTGCCTATCTATCGCAACGTGTATTGGGCCCACAACTCAACCCGCACTTTCACTCGGAGGCCTGAAAAGACCCTTTATGAGTCTCTTCATAGCCCTCTAAAAACCGCTCATATGTGTGGAAATGTTGGCAATGTCTGCCAAACTCGTGCGGGACCTTTCTTGTGAATATTGCTGGTACCACAAATTGGCGTCCGCTCGAAGCGTTAACCGCATCATTCGATTGGGGAAACGCTGAAGCTAGTGTGACGGCTCACAGTACATTTACATGCGAAACATAGCCGTGTGTCGTGCTGTAAGTAACTCAAACACAGTACACGGCGGCCACAGTGGCTGCAAGGAACGAAACCTTTTCGAAAAAATTTCACAAAAATAAAAATACAATAAAACTATTTACCAGTGATTTTTCGATCGGGAAAAATTTTATTTCAAGTTCTCACACGCCAAAGAAAGCACACGTTTCAGTCGCGTACGGTTTAAAAATTTTCGAATACCTTTGAAAAACCTTAAAAAGGAGGACCAGCCCCAATTCAAATTTCCTGACCACACACACACACCGCCACAACAGCGACACCATGCAAGAGGAAGGAGGAGCAGCAGCAGCCCCATTGACAGCGAACGTCAGTCAAGTTTTGGTGCTGGGATTCGCGCTCGTGTGGATGATGAAAGTGATCTGTGCAGCGCTGTGTCGACGTAGCGATTAGCTGCCAACAACGCCACCAAACGCCGCGAAGCCAAACCAAACCAAACCGAAGCCAACGCAGCCAAAGACTGCGCACGATGGTGCCGCGCGACCGGCGGCGGCGTGGGACGCGCATTTTCATATTCACAAATTTTCTCTATTTTTATACCACGACTACTTCGCTCGCACTACAATCAGGTGCTTTTGTATGTACTTTCGGCCGTTTTGTTTGTGCATATATAGCAAAAATAAATTGAACGTCATTGATCGCGGCTAGCACCAACGATCGGCAATTTGATCCAATCATGCGCAATTTTCATTCGATATTTAGTTCGTCTGTTACACTGTAATGCACTGAGGCACCGAACAGTAGAATTTGTAAACGGAGCCAAAAATGTACAGCCAAATTTCAAAGAACCAATTCGTCACCGAATTTTCCATCTAGAAAATTTTCAGTTCAGGTTCTCACACGCCCAACGAATCATACGTTTCAGTAGCGTGCAGCTTACAAGTTTACATAATCGGAAAGCGACATTAACAAAAGAGGGCGAGCCAACTTTGAATCGAGTTCTTGACCACACGACCTCAACAGCGACGCCATGGATGAAGGAGCAAGCACAGACACAAAACCCTCATTCGCCACGGCAGTGTCCATTAATCAAATTCTGATGCTCGGCGTGACGCTCTTCTGGGTGACGAAGGCCATATGTGTAACGCTGCGTCGGCGTAACGACTAAACACCAGGCAGCGATCAGGACCTGAGCCCGGCGCACGTATGACTTGGGCGCGGTGCACGCGATTTTCGTGCGGATTTTATATTTTCATAAGTTTGCTTCATTTTGTGCAATGAGTTTCCTGTGTTTGTATCTTCTTTCGGCATTTTTGATATGCATTCTCGTGATGCAACCATATCAAATATCGGCAAATTAAACGTTATTCATCACACCCGAGGTCTTTCAATCCGGACGAGCGTAGTTGGTCCTGCGCGATTCGTTTCGTTTAAACGTGTTTCAGTGCCGGGGACGTTGGAATGTTCCAGCTCTGGCGGATGAAGCGCACGCTTCATAGGCTTTTGGTAGACAAAAGAGGCTAACTATGAGAGACACGAATCAAGTCACCGAGGTGGCGCTTTTGCAAGGATGACCGCATGAGACGCCTCGTTTCGTAGAGCAAGCTTGACGAGACCTCTTCGGCCACTTCAAGTCCAATGCATCGAAAAAGACAGTTGTCATACGCGACGAGAAGTCTCTCCGCACGTATGATTTGGAATTTTTAATGCTGATCATGACACATGTCGGTGTGTATGAGTGTGTCTCGGCACAGTGTATTACAAAGATATTAATACGGCAGGTTATGTGGATATTTTGTGGAAATATCGCACCCTCCTTGCATCAAACCCTGCTCGGCCGCACCACATATCAACTGTAACTCGAACTTGCGCGACACAAAAGTTTGAGCTACTTTGTCGGGCAAGTATCGGTATACCGGACGAAGACTGAAAAGTCATCATAGTGATTAAATGGAAAGCTAGCACCTTTCGTCCAATGATGTCTACAGGAGCTGTGGATATGAAATGGATACAAGGACGACAGTATTTCATTAAACACATCTTACACCAAGTTTTCTGACAGGCACTGGTAAGCGCACTGAAAATTGAAAAGTCATACTGGTTGACTGATTGGCCACAGCATACAACGGTTTTTAATCTAACCCAACCCAGAGCAACTACAGATATGACGTTATGCTTTTATTTAAACTGGCCAAGGCGTTTCGTCCGCTTTCCAGACACTTTAGCGTCGCACGCGCCACTTACACTAAGTGGATTTTTTTCGCAAGAGTTGTACGTAAATCATCAATGACAATAGCCTTAAATTTCCACTGACCAAAACCACCTTCTGTTCTTGTGCGGTTGATGCCTAGTCATTTGGTGGTCTGTCGCAAGTATCGAGCTTCCTACCAATGCCTTCGTCATGCGTTATCTCTAGAAGATTTCTATGACTTCTAATCTATAACTCGATCATTTTTATAAACGGTTGTCCCGTAATGCACATCCTTCTACCAGCCCGAGCTGGACACTTTCGTACAATATGTGCGAATGTCTCACAATCTTTGCAATCTTAATCGTGTCGCGTGTCTCCTAATGTTATGAAAGATTGCACCAATCCAAACTAAAAAGTTTGCCATCTTCGTTGCCCAGGGGCTACTTTAAAGCTGTCGATCAGACCTGTATCCTTTACATTTCTTAATCGAATTCATGATTCGTGTGCCCCCTCTCTCTTAACTAGACCATTGGCCAGCTCATTCCTTTACTTATATTTTTCAACGTAGGCACTGTCCTTCGCAGTCGACTTCTAACTACCGCATCGAACACCCTTTCAAGTGATGGGATTGCCATCTACCGCCGCTTACAAACGACGTCTCCGATGAGATGCGCCATCTGTTATGTAAAGGAGCTGACAGCAGGATGGTTGGGGACTTTGATAAGATTGGTTTGGTGCGCTGTTTTCGCTAATGCCGGCTTCTCCTTACAGGCGTCGCTGGTGCACTCCGTGTAACCGTATATTGGTTTTCTTTTTACAGCTGCGTGGGAGTAAGTGGGAACGGATCATGTGAGGTTTGGAATTTTTGAACTGGGTATGTTGCTGGTCTAGGGAATACCTAGAGGACAGGAAAAGCTGGAAGAGCGCGGGATCATGCACCAGGTAGGATTCGAACCTACGACCTCTGGCATGATAGGCTAGCGCACTCACGCTAGCCTTTTGAACACTTAAAATACCCTATATCGCTGTGCGGAAATGGGTTATGCTTGCGAACCATAAAAGAGCACGGAAGGAATAGATATACTAAAGTATGTAAACTTTCTCGGTCGAGAGACTTCTCTGCTATTCAATTACCTGGTGAGATCATGGCACTCTCATTCTCACTTATCATCACAACGGGCCAGAGTGAGTTCAGTTCGGAGTCAGCACATAACCTCTTTACCTACCTTGTCTTGAAAGCATGGAGTATTACTTCTTCGTCCCTCGCGTTGACGACGGAGCCCCCTCTTGTTCTTACCTCACCTCGCCTGGTTATCTGCGGGTGCCTCATGTCCTCATTTGACACCAGACCAATTTGGGCAGATTCTCTTTCGGCAGCCGCAAACACTGCAGTGACAATTCCGACTACCGCTAAAGTATGTTAAATATGGGGGCGTGGTAATCATCCTCGCTCTAGCAATACAAAGTTTCACTGTTCGTGCAACTATGAGTGCTGATAGCCATCAAATATAATCCTCGCAGTCAACTCAATTCCTGGGCTCTGCGCTGATGATCGCCGAAACGTTGCCGGACGAGCGCGTAGTGGACGGTCGCTTACATGCTTTCAATTACGAGTAAGTCGAGTTACGAGTAGGCGAGTTTTGCCTTTTTATGGGCTGCCTTATTAAGGCGATTCTTATGCAACTGGCAGTGCGATCAGCGCTGGCTTTCCACTTTCAACAATGCCGACGCCAAACGAATTAGGAAAAGCGAACCACAAGCCAACTGTTGCGAGCATTTGCCGCTTGTCTTCGCTTGCGTGGTGGCTTCTATGTTTGAAATTGTTTCATTTATGTTGCGATTACTTCGCTGCCACTTTGCCTATAATCGGTCTGTAATTAAATATCGGGCGCCTACGCACGACTGCGGCGCTGCCATGCATTGCCACATTGTCTTCGCAATGAAAGCGAAACCGTTTCATCTTGAATGCATAATTTTTTCTTCAAATTCGATTAATTCAATTAATTACGCAATCACCGCAAAATCTGTAATAAACCATAGCGCTCCGTCGTCAAAAGCGGCTCCCTTACGAAGTCACTTTGAAATTTGTAGTCATTAATGCGCGGCAGAATGTCGCCAACGCTGGCGTCGACGCGCACCAGAAAGTGCAATTAACGCACCTGTGTGCAACGCATTTGGCTAATTTGCTGTCACGGCTGCTTGCCGCTGGAAAATTACATTTTGCCAGCAGCGCCAATACGCAAACAAGCAAATCGACTCGCTACACGCCGGCAAGCTAATGCCCCATGACAGCACCCAAGGCACTTGAGAAATTATGCATTGCTCAAATAACCAGATTTGAACAAGTTTTCCTTTTTTTTTCAGCCGCCAATGTGATCCATCATTGCAAGTAAACACAACAAAACGCTGATGGAAGATTTGAACGAAATTCAAGATTCGACTCGTATTGCAACACTGTGCGACAAAAGGCTGCTTTTGGATTTTAGTAAAAAAAATATATAGGTACTTGTAGTTATTAGGTTCACCGCCGGTCTTGATAGTCCAGCGTGTATCGCATTGGCTTCTCATGCCAGAGGCCCTAGGTTCGATTCCTAGCTCGGGCTGGTGAAACGCTCATCTACTTCTATCGCTATCCCCATGAAGCAGATGAGAATTACAAGAATCGCACAAGTTCGCTCTTGGCAAAAACCTGTAAGTGTGAAAGGAAATTGTAGATTCCCTCCTTTCCCCATCCGTTTGGCTGTGCATACACATTTCAAACGGGTGGAATTTGTGGTACCCCAATGGGCCCATATAGAGGCCGAAGTGTGTCTCATACAAAGGCAGCGACTACAGGCTACCTACCTACCTACGGTCACCGCTATTGTACGATAGATGACAGTCCCTTTGAACTTCACTTCACTTGAACTTTACAGAACTTCAATCGATTAACGGAATCAACATTAGGTATTAGTAACCATGCCATCTCTTTTTGGCTGAAAAGAAGGATAAATCCACTAGGTTTGACAATTTCGCGGGATATCAAATTGGAAAAAAAGCATAAAAAAAAGGAAATACAAAATTTAAAAATTTTCTGAAAAACAATACATATTTTATTTATCCATATCAACTAGCATTGCTACAACTTCATCGTTGTCGTCGTCGTCGTCGTCATCATCGTCTTCAAAGTCAATCGCAGACGCATTGGCATCACATATGGTGGAATATTTCCGGGTCGCACAATCCGATGACTTAAAGTTGTGGTTAGCGTTGATGGTGTGGTACGCCCAGACGCCTTCCATTGCCGTTTTTTGTGTATCCAATGCTAATGAAAAATGCATGGTAATACTTTTGCTCGAAGAAGCCGCATTCAAAGCAGAGAGGTGTTTCGATGTTTTGATATGTCAAACGATGTCTGAATTACCGCCGCCGGCAATGGAGAAATGACTGTGGCATTTTTTGCACAAAACATCACTTTCTGACTTCGTCTTTTCCAAAAACGGATACTTCTCGCAAAGTTTTACGTTAAAGAGGCATTTTCCTTTTCCGTTTGGCATTTGTTTTTGAAGTGAAACTTCTTTACGCACGCTTGACTTGGGGAGTAAGCTGGCGAACGCGTGACGTAAGCGTTACGAAAAGTGTGATCGGGCGAGGCGAACGGGAGTTGAGTGGGGGATATAAGCAAGAGACTGAAATATATACATATTTCATTTACTATCATAGCTAAATATAAGAGAAAGAGAGAAAGAGAATGTGCGCGCGCACTGCTCTCTCTTGCTCCTACACTGTGATACAGACAATAGGCCTGCAGTGTGCTTAGATCAGTGGTCGGCAAAGCTTACTCAATTGAGCAGTACGCTCAGCACACGCATTCTTACGCTCTCTCAATCAGTCGTTGTTCAGGTATAATTTTATACAGTGTAGAGAAATTACACTGCGCTCACTGACACCATCTCATTGTCAATTTTGCCGACCACTGGCTTAGATATACGGATCGTATTTGGCTATGAGAGGAAGAGAGAAAGAACACACACATATATATATATATACATACAGATGGAGCGAAAGAAGTTTCACTTCAGTCGTGTGGTCATAAGCACACTCTTTTTTTTTTAATGTACGACAAACTGATGCGAAAAAATTTACAAAAACCGATGCGCAGCCATTTCAAAAAACAGTGTTGCCACGCCGCTGACCTCCCATCTGTTTTGTAAAGCCAAAGCCGCCCTCTGTATCTCTGTCAGCATATGAAAGTGGTTGACAGTCGGCGCTAAGATGGTGGCAACACTCAAAAGCTGTGAAGCGCCATCTCCTTGTCATTTGTTTTTCAACAATATACGTTGGGAATTTTGTATGAGAAAAGAAGGATTTATATAGAAAAAAAGCATTTCGAAAATTTTCGCGGGATTGGTTTTTAGAAGCTGAAAAAAAGGAGTATCCCGCGAAAAAAAGGATAGATGGCATGGTTAGGTATTAGCTTTGTTCAGATTCTATGCTCTCAAGCGTAGGGAATACGTAAAAAAAAGTTACAAGATCAAAAGTCAATGTTTTCCTCAACCAAAAATGTGTTAAAAATTTATAATATTGTTTTACAATAATATCGGATCATGACAATCGAGAGAGTTTCGACTCTGGTTTACGAAAGTTGTGATTTCCAAATGATGCGAAATTACTAACCAAAGCACAAACAAGATGAATTTTTCGGTAATCATTCATGATATTTCTCTCAAGTTAGCCAGGTTAGGTTAGGTTACGATGACAGCTGGAAACAGCATCCTTTGGCCAGATTTGACTCATTGTGTTATCATCAGATTAGAATGCCCGTTCATCTAAACAAACCCCTCTTTTTCAAGATTACCCCTTCAGCTATACTTCATCTTCATCTTTGATGTAAATAACGCAGATTCTGATTGGCATCGATCAAATCAGTTAATTTGATTCCGTAGCTCAATTTTCCTTCTAGTTGAGGCACTCTGCCTTCACAAACGCTTTGCAGTATTCTCCCCACTCCAATCTGCAATTGTGACAGTCATCTTTTGAAAGGCAGTTTAAGTTGCCACACATGTCCGTCGTTGGTTTAATGATCAATCAAAACCGAAACGCTTTTAGCGAGCATCTCTCGCTAACTGTTGCATGCTATTGTCACAAAGGGATAATACAGTTTTTCTTGAGATCCAGTACGGCTTTCCTTTCAAATGTTGTGTGTACTTAGACCTGATTGATAATAAGTTAATAGTTGCAAATGGAGAAATCTCTGGAGCATGGAACATGGAACGATGTCTCTTGTTCTTGCTTATACATCCTGTACACAGAATATTATCATATTTTTTTTTTGAAATGGTATCTACGTGAGTAATGTCCTGTTAGGTACCCAGTGAGGATACAAAGATCCTACTGGCTAAGCATAAGGAGTTTGCGGTACACTCCTCTGTTTGGGATCAGGAACTTTTTTCTTTCCATTTACGTAGCCACTCCTAAATGTGTACCCTTGAGGGGGCGTAGAACACCCATTTTTGCTAGGCAGTCATGTTTTCTACGCCCTGGTATTCAGTGCAACTCTAAGTAGTTGCGTCTAACCAATAGGCTCTTGGCGTCTTTAGGCCTGCCTGACTATCGGACAATATGTAGATGTGACACTATAATCACATAGCCAGCCCCAGCATATGACAGCTTTGTTAGATCGAGGATCTAGATCTAGGATATATTTCGGCTCCTGTGCTGTCGACCTTCAATTTCAACCATGGTTTATGTACGAACTATTTTAATCTCCAGTACCATCAAAGTTTCGTCTGAACCGGCTGCGACTTTGTGAAAGTGTAGAAACGGATTCTTAGATGAGAGGTGTAGTAAGAATCACTGCGATGTTCTCAATATTCGATTATATGATCAATTCCAATACGTTCATAATGATATGATGAAAAGTCGCGGTGGGATAGCGCTGTTTCAAGTTATTTTTTCCGGCCTATGCGGTAAGCAAATTCAAGTACCTTCTGGACCTAAGCAGAAAGGAGCTTATGATACATGACAGGGATCCTTAACGGGCACAGTCTACTAAGAGCGCGTCTGGGACTCACAGATAGCGAGCTATGCAGATTCTGCATGGAAGATGAAAAAACATCCATACACATTATAACTGAATGTCGAAAGCACTGTCTGAAATCGATCTGGGAACAATGAAGGAGTTCCTGAACAGCATTTTGGGAAATGAACTTTTGCCATAAGGAATATGGGATTGGACACAACAGTTCTCATTGGACGCATTGTCTCAGGCAGCTTTTGCTCGACTCCCATACCTAATCTAATCTAATGTCGCGACGCACGTTGGGAAAAAACAGGCAAAAACGCTCGCATCGCCTGTTTTGAGCTTTAACGTCTATAGTTTTTGCACTAGAGAACTGAAATTTCGTTATTATCTTTAGAATTCTTCAGAGAATTGTATGGTATAATTTTTTTTATTTCCCCTACCAGGAGCTGGTACCCTACAGTCGGAAGTAAGAAGTTTTAAGAACATGCATAATCAGAAGCAAAAAAAAAAGTCAATATTTTGATAACTGATTCTCGTAGAAGATCAAAAATAAAGTTACACGTGTTTTAGCGTTTTTCAATTTGAGCACTTTTTCGCAGCACGGTTTATGGTTTCCGAATGTATAACGAAAAATTTAATAACTTCGGAAATAAAAAAGATAAAGGATTGAATTTTCGCATAACGGTTTCCCATAGGTAGAAGATGATTTATTCCAAAAATGAAAAAAATTCGCCCACGGCCACGCCTACTCTCCATACAGACTTTATTTTTAACAATATTAAAATAGGCTAAAATTTTGTTGTCATGCATTGAAATGTTCTTTAGAGACACTTAGCCCACTTTTATAAAAGTAGGCAAACTCTTTCTTAAAAAAATCTAAACTATTCATTTACTTTTATAAAGCACGGAAAAGGTTAACTGACAAGTATAACCTTCCTCACTAAAAGTTAAAATAATGACTTATTATGTATCTCAAGGGGTTAAAGAGGCATGTCACACCTATTTCCAGACAAAAATATCCCTAAACGGACGGTAAATATTTAAAAGTTCATATTTTGAAAAATATCTTTATATGGCAACCCTGTTAAAAAATGGGCAAACCACGCCCATTTTAGGCAATATGTTGTTCTCATGATTTCCAAAGTGTTTGTACGAAATTTCAGTCTCCTGTCTGAACTTTTTCAAAAGCTATTATGAATACCTTCCATCAGACAGACGTGTTGGAAGACATATTAACGGACGGACATAGATAAATCAATGCAATATATATATACATATCTCAATTCTATATATTTAAATACATATTTATTCCTTTCAACACCAGCCTTGCTGTTTTTCATACGTTATAGTTTTGGTCAGCAATTAAAAATAGAATAGTCGCAGGACTCCGCAGATTAGTTTGGTACCATCATTTAGCTGAATGTCCCACCTAATCAGTGTATACGTATTTCGTGGAATGCTGTGGAATCTCAAAAGTTACAGTCCAGAGAAAATCCCGATTTTTCTCATTTTTATCAAAAAAATAGGCAAAGGTTAGATATTTTTTTTTTTCAAAATAAACATTTTTTAAATACAAGTTTTTGATATATTAATTGCTTAAATATCATAACCCCACATGTGGAAAATTATGAGATTTCATTAAAAAATAAAGATTCTACGGGCATCTGAAGACATCCTTGTTAACGATATTTTGCTAGAAGTGAAAATAATATAATAAAACGTTCAACTTTGAAAGGCCGTAAAGTCCAGATCATGGGATGAAGAGACTTGAAAAGTTGATTTGCTGTCTTGCTAGTGTATCTATATTACGACAAGTAAAAAAAAATTCAGATTCGCAACTTTTGGATTTGCTCCAATGCGAGCGTTTTTGCCTGTTTTTTCCCAATGTGCGACGTTTCGTCATCGGTTTGCTGATCTTTTCAGAGTTTTTTCTCGGAAGATGTCGGTGAAATTCCAACGAAACATAAGGACATTGTGAATTTGTTCACTTTTCCACTATTTACCAATCGGTGACTTCAATACCTGACACTACACACATTCAGATTTCCATATCGTCGCTCATCGTTTTCAAAACTTTGTTTGACAAATATCACTCAAAAAGATCTCTGTACTTTGTATAATGCTTTGATTACATTTTAATAAATAAAGAACACAGTTTTCTTGCAGAGTAGTTTATTTCAAAGTCCAATTCTTCAGTAAAAATGTGCACGTTTTAATCAAAACTACTTACTTTGAATTTCTCGTATCGCTGCTCGTATTTCGTCGAAATACAATCAAGCTTCATGGGTCTTGGGCCAAAGTTGTATGATTCTTTTTCAGTACACTTGTTTGTTGGTTGTTGTCTGAACCATGTACTTGTTTTCTACGTAAAATTTTTTTAATTTTCTGCAAATTTCAACAGATTTTCAAGACCACACTTCACAACACTAATCAATGCTTATTCAAGTAGAGACATTAAAATTACTTGAAAGTGAATTGCCATTCATTAAAAATTGTTTACGCATAAATTCTCATAAATCGAACAATAACAACTGAGTATAAAAACAACAAAAATATAAAAACAAAAACAACTTGAAATCAAAATAAAAATCCATAAATCGAATACAACAAACATTGCAGTCAATAACTTGTTGGCATCGGGAAGGAGAGCCGAATGAGGCTTTGAAGGAATTTGACGCGTTGCCACAAATTTGCCATTTCACATGCAGCGCGGTCCAACCGATTGACTGACGCTCAACGTTGCTTTGCTGTAAGAGTATTAACTGCCTGTACAGAATTGTCGGTCGGTATTTATGAGTGCAGGAATTTCACTCGAATAGCAAAATTACCAAAAGCGCTGTTCAGCAGTCGATGCACTGTGCAAACGTGCGTTATGGGGGACCGTTGAGGGGTATGCGAGCCCAAGCGACAACACATGACTGCAGAGTGTGTCGATAAATGACACGTCGACGCGCCGTATTGGGGCTGCACTGACTTCGGTATGGGATGCGTCGGCATTACGCAGCAACGGCTGGGATTACAAGCAGAGCGTAGC
>OZ057400.1:109139353-109304353 GCA_964056695.1 Melieria picta | reverse complement strand
ATTGGCCACCAAGATCGTGTGATTTGACACCATTGGATTATTTTCTTTGGGGATATGTGAAGTCGCTCGTCTACGCCAACAAACGGGAAACGTTAGGGGACTTGGAAGCCAACATTCGTGGCGTTATTGCCGACATACGGCCCCAAATGCTCGAAAAAGTGGTTGAAAATTGGACCTGTAGAATTGGCTTTATTCGAGCCAGCCGCGGCGGTCACATGCCCGAAATCATATTTAAACATTAATGGCATAAAATTATCCTTCCAATAAAGCCAAATTGATGGACATTAAAACGATTTTCTTGTGTTTTATTTCAATTCGAAGTTCTATACCTCTAAAAAAAACACCCTATACAATTAAAAAAAAAATACATATATTATAATAAAAAAATTTGGTTAAATAAAGTTAAGAAAAATAATGCAAATTCAATAAAAAAATAAGTAGTAATAAATATAAAAAATATTTTTGATACCTTTCCTAAAGGAGATCAACAAAAATGCATCTAAAGAAAACATAGAAATTATTGGGTCATCCTTTATGTAATGCGGTTTTTAGTTGGTCAAACTCAAAGTAGTTAAAAGGAGAAGTTCAAGTTCAATTAATATTCATTATTATTTATAGTACATCCATTGATCCAAAACTTTGAGGTATAGAAAAAATAAATCCAATAATATTTCAATAGATGAAAACGAATTTAGTAATCAGAATTCTCTAGATGACGCTAGAAAGATGCGATTTAAAAAAAAACTTTCTCACACAATTTTGTGTTTGTTTGATTCAGTTTTTTTTGTCCAGGAACTAAAGATTGCATTAAAAACTGTTTGAAATAACTTGAAACTGAATACAAAAAGAAGCGAATAAATCGAATTCATGGACCGACTTTCTATCCGCTAATCGCAACATAATCTATCGATTTCTGCCAAGTGGATCGCAATTGTGACAAAGTCAGGTGAAAATAGTTGAGGTCGAATAGCAGTTTGAAGCCAGAATGGTTTGTTGCCATTGCCAGGAAATCATCTTCTCTGAGCTGCTTTTGCTTCTAGTAATTCGAATCTGTACTGTCAACAATTGGATTGTCTGAGGAAAGCAATCGCCCAGAAGCGGAAAGCTTTGGTCTTAGGAGAGAAAATGTGTTCCATCAGCATAAAGCCAGACCACACACATAACAATAATAACTCGCCAGAAGCTTCGATAACTTCATTGAGAGGTTCGGTTCTTATGCATTCACCTTGTAGTCTGAACCTGGCACCAAGTGATTACCTCCTATTTCTGTCAATGGCAAATGATTTTGATGAATGGAAATGATGAATTTTCTCCCAGAAAAAGACGAAGAGAAGGCCAATAAGGACCACGGTTTCTATGAGAGAGACCAAATGAAACTACCTTCAAAATGGTAACAAGTTATTAAACAAAACGATGTATATTTGACCTAAATAACTAACTCAATCATCAACTAATCTATCAACTAACTATGGTAAAAAACCTTTAATTTCATGCAAAAATAATGGATTTCTTTTCACTACTCCTTACCTATGTAATATATATTATTATTCAGTACTTGTCTTCATCTAAGTAGTACATAATTTTTCAATTTTCGGGTCATGTCAAAAGCATAAATTAAATGCGTTGATTGACTGATATGATTGATAAGTTTGATTGACTCGATGGGTTTCTAATTGAAATACTAATCACAATGGGTTCAAAGCTTTGCCATAGAATTGAACACTATTTAACCCAGAGTAAAAATCTGATTGTATCAACTCAGCGAAAGTTGAATGAACCATAATTTCCCATTCAAACTGATGAAGTTTGTAGAGTGTCTTCTGTGCAATACGAGGTCGCTTATTATAAGGTTGGAAAGGACATATCTACTGTTGCTTAAAACAGGTATCTTTGCCCCAAAGCCCAATTATCAATTAACCTTTTTACAGGTAAAGAACTGCCCTTCGAGTTGCAGTTGCAATCTGATTTCTGTCCAACTCAACGTCTCTCTGTCTTCGTTTAATAATTTTACACAGAATCCACATTTCATGCGACTGGAAAACGTTTCAATATTTAAGCAAATTGTTTACAGAAATTTGTGAGTGTTTGAGAAGAAAAGACATTCGTCAACTCAAGCAGCACCCACTGACACAGTTTAACACTAGAATGCCCAAGGTAGTCATTTTGACTACATTGAGGTCTTTTATTGTAAATAACTTTTGTGGCATCGCTTTCTAAAAAAATATCCTACGTGAACTTTTATTAATTTTTAAAGCTAAATGGAATAAATAAATTTACAAAATTGTAAAAAAATGTTTTACTCCAATTTTGCAAAATTTACCTTAAATGCCCAAAAGTAGTCATTTTGATTACCTATATAAAATTTTTAGCAAATCTTACTGATAAATAGACAAATATGCATCTTCAATTGCGAAATATGAAAATTTCAAATAATTGCAAACATTAAAAAAAAAAAATATCATAGTAGTAGTAAAATTCACTCATAAAATTCATTCAAAAATTCCAAATTCTAAATTTCATTCCATTTTATCCCATTTATGTGTAAAGTACGCTATTTTATTTAAATGAAATTTCTTTGTAAACCATAAAAAAATAAAAACTAAATGCTTATTTTAGTTTAATCTCGTGTTCATTTATTCACATTTGCTACTTAAAAACCAATAAAATTTAAAAAAAAATTCAGTAAACAATAATGTAATCAAAATGACTACATCTGGGCATTTTAGGTGTGTCAGATTGTCGGGCATTCTAGTGTTAAACACTTTGCCTACCACTTTGAGGTGTCGGTAAACAGTTGAATCGGTATTTTTCACTTTATTCCTCAATTGATACTGTAACATTTTCCATCACTAGCTCCCGAATCGGGCGCCCAGATTTCGGTTAATTTCATCGGTTTTGCAACCCCAGTTCCTGCACCCAAATCTCTTTTATTTTCATGACAATAATCACAGATTCGAAAACGTTGAAACCAACATTGACACTAGCTCACTTTTCTGACCCTTCATCATAAATTTGCAAGTTTTTTTTATCACTTAAATTTCATTAATTTTCAAACGAAACTCCCATAGTTAACACGAAATAAATGGTTTTCAATAAATAAATATTAATTTTTCACTTTAAAACGCACATTTTGAAACTGTTTGACTGTCGAATAAATAAAAAAAAAATTGCAGTTCGGACAATATTAAAACTACACATCACCTACTTATTTGTTCCAATAAAAAACCGCATTACTAATGGTATGACTTAATTTTTATAAGATGTCATTATTGCTTGGCTTGAAATAATTTTGTATATGGTTGCCATTTTATCAAGAAAAATAAGAAACAAAAATTAAAGTCATAAATTAAAGATTGGTTACATAATGACTTTGGAAAAGCCATCAGAGTACACCATAAAAATTATTATGAAATTAGATAATTAGGCCTTTAACTTTAAAACAAAACATGTACCTAATAAAAAAGAGGTCAGTATTATTAGAATAATTTTTGTTTGTAAATTAACAGAGTTATAGCGTTGCTAATACTAAAAATGACCGAACTCGCTTGTTCCAAGTTTGCTAACTGGTCGCGCTGGTTAATAGCCTCAAACAATATTAATAGTAATGATTGCAATCAATCCAATCCAAGTATTTATGAGTCTAGACGTTTTGAATTCTCGACACAGACTTATATTGATTAGAGTAATCATATACACAATGCTGTAACCACATTACATAACCGATGCTAATGAACTGAACTGCACTGAACTAATGCCATAACTGAGCACTTTGAAGCACTTTGAGATAAATCTGCATTTCGCTCAGTGTGCTTTGAATCGTTTTTTTGCGCACTAAATTTCGTCGTTAGTACTTTAATGGCACTTAAAATGCAAAACTTCATATGTGGTTGTATTTTAGAGTGAAGTGAAAGTGTTTGCATCATTTTGCTACATATTTCAGTAGGCGGCCCTGAAGTGGTTTGAAGCGAACTTTTTAAGGCGCACTTAAAACGAAGTTTACTTTAGATTGCAGTCGAATATTTTTCTGTTTAGCCAAGATGAATGTGAAGCTGAAAGTTGCTTGTTAAATGTAGACAAACAGGAGCTGAGATTTTGAACTGGTAGACAAACTAACTAACTAGAGTTGGATGAAACAATTTCATAGTCGAGAGTCCGGTCGACAATTAGATATTCTCTGATCTAATCTAATCTGATTTTTGGATAAAAATTTCTGATCGATTTAGAGATAGTCACAAAATTGGTAAAAACTAATCAAGATGTACGCAGACAGATGAGGTCGCAGGTTAGATTTATGACCGCAAGGACAGCCAGGCTGCACTTAAGGACTTACTCAGCTCACTTGGCAGCTTGAAGCTGTTTCGGTGTTTTTAGTCCGGCAGGCCGTAACACGGTAACGGGTTGTTCTAGCCAGTTAAGTAACATATGTAAATCCAGGCTAAAGCATAAAATTAGAAATAATAAATAAAAAAATATAAATAGAAATTGAAAATATAAATAAATAAAAACAAATAAAAAAAAATATGTCTTCCATTTAATGTTATTAATGTCATAAATTTAACAAAATTACAAACAAAATTTTTAGTTTTTGTAAATCTTTATGTTGTATATCTTAACAACAATTTTTATATGTTTTGAATGAGTTCTTAATGCAAAACTTTATGTTTTAATTGTTTTAATGTCTATATTAATTTTTTTATTTGTTATGATTATTGATTTTTTCTATAAAAAATAATTGAATTAAATTTTTTAATACAAGTTAGTCCAATATTTCCAAACTTTTAGTTGGATTCTATAGAAAAACAATAATTTAAAAAATAATTTAATTGCAATTAACTCTCGAGTAATACAATAAATGCAATGTAATAATAATGTAACTATTTGAGTAATTGATTGTTTGCAGGCATTATTTTTTATGGAAACAAAAAAACAAATATTTAAAAAAAATATAAAATAGAAATAATAAGGTAATTTATAATTTATTTCATTATTTTTTATTAAAACTATTTTCTGATTGCGATTTTTGTAACTTTTGTACTATTATGTTATATTATTTTATTATAATTAATTAATTTATTTATTTGTATATTCATTTATTTATTTATTATTTATTTATTTATTATTAATTTATTTATTATATTTATATGTTTATTATATTTAATAATTCACTTTCATAGAATATTACCTTTTCTTATTTTTTGAAAGTAAATAATTAAAAAGTAACACATATACATTTGTGTTAATTTTTTTGGTTTTGCTTGTAATAATTTTTTATTTGACTAATTTTTAATAAAAAACATCTCAGTTTATTTTGATGCGTGTTAAGTAATTAAAAATTAAGCAATTAATTGTAATTGTTAAGTAATTAAAAATTATAATTTGTTCTTTGGTTTTATTTTTTGTTTACTTTGTTTTGATAAAAAAAATGTTTCACAGTTTGTATTTATTTGTTTATATTAAAATTGTTTTTGTTTTGCTGTTATTAATTAATAACTAAACAACTTAATATGAGGTTTCGTTTTTCATTAATATGTGAATAAAAATATTTTCGTTTTAGCTATATTAATCGTAATTGTTTAGTTTTTATATCTTTTTATCTTTTATATTTTTTTGCATTTATTTTGTTTTAATTTTTAACTATTATAGTAATATTTATATGTTTGTTTTAATTCATTTTTAATGTTTTAATAAATTAAATAATAATAAATTTTAATAAATTTTTTTTTCTTTTATTAGCAATTTATAAATACAAACTAATTATATTAAAAATATTCTGTTGGTTATTTTCTTCTATTTTTGTTGTACGTTTATTAACAAACATTTATGATGTGTTAATTCTTTTTTTTTCATTGAAAATAATATTAAACATATAATTATAATTTATGTATTAAAAATATTAATTTTCTTTTCCTTGTTCACTCCCCACGGGAGCATAGGGCCTCTACAAGACATTGCCTTGTACTGTTGTTGTGATTATGTTTATTAATTTTTTATCAGATAGTAATAATTTTTTATTAAAAATTTTTTATTGAAAATATTAATAAAATATATAATTTAAAAAATGTATGTATGTATGTAAAAGTAAAAATATTTCAGTTTGTTTTTCATTTTTTGAAAATTTAATTTTTTTATTTAAAATGTATAATTGGTTTTTTTTAAATATTATTAATTAAAAATATTAATACAAAATGAAATTAAAATCAAAAGTATTAAACAAATATTTCGCAATTTGTTTTTATTCGTTTTTATTAAATTTACTTTTGTTTTTATTAACTTCTAACTAATAAGTTATTCATTTGTATTTTTTATTCTTATTAGTTATTATCATTACCAGTGATAACATTAATAGTGATAACACTATTAACTAAATATAATTATTTCTTTATTTTTTGGTATTTATTAAAAATATGCTCCCACTTGTTTTTATTAGTTTTCAGTAAACAATTTATTTTTGTTAAATTTTTGGTTTTATGAATAAAAATTACATAATTTTGAATAAAAAAATTTTTATATATGCAATGAATTATAACTTAAAATTAACTAAACTGTAACTAAAACTAAACAAAAAACTATCTAAACAAATTTGTAGAAAATATTACCAAACCGTTCTTGTAAAAAATTATTTTTATATAAAAAAAATTAAGCAGAGCTATAAAACATAATTAAAAACTAGTTACAAAATTAGTTTGAAGCAGTTTCAATAAAAAAGTAAATTTAAAGTAAAATAAATATTTTTTTTATAATAAAAACAAATAACTAAAAATGAAAAATAAATAAATTTTAATAATTAATAATAATTTAAAGTAAAGTAAACTAAACTAAATAAATAATTTTGTAATATTTGCAAATTAAAAAACTAAATTTATAGCGAAATATCAATTGAAATAATCTACATATAAAAAATTATTAGATCAAAGTTGAAGTTAAATAAATAATTTGTTAATAATCTGAAAATAATTAATTAATAGAAAAAATATCAAACATCATCTTTTATCTCATCTCTTGGTGTGTACTAATAATATATTTTAAATTATAATAATATAAATATCATAAATAGATAAATAGTAATAATGAAAAAAAATTAAATATTCTTAATAAATAATTAGTTAAATTGAATTTAATAATTTCTGAATATTGTTATTATTACACACCAAGAGATGAGATACAAGATGATTAATATTTTTATATTTAAAAAACAAAAATATACTCAATTTAATTTTAAAAAATTAGGTATTCTATTAAAATTAAATATAATAAATTAATAAATTAAATGTAAAGTAAAATTAATAACTTGTTAATTAAAAAAACTTATATTTAGTAGATACGGATAACTTAGTACAGTACTTTTCGTTTATAACGAACCCGTTTAAAACGATTTTCCGCCTAAAACGAACCAATTTCAAAAGTACGCGCTGTATGTTTTCGCTTATTACGGACCCCTTTTAAAGCGAACTTTCGGTTAAAACGAACCATTTTGCCCAGTCCCTCGAAGTTCGATTTAAGCGAAAAGTACTGTATTTAAAATATTTTAATAAAATAATAAATTAGTAATAAATATTAAAATTATATAATGTTCTCGTTTATTAATTTTAATCAAAATTATACTTGAAAATTAGTTAAAAAATATTCAATTTTTAAATGTTAACAAAATATTCCCATTTAATGAATAATTAAATTAATTAATTAAATTAAATAATCCTATTTAAATTTTTTTTAATAAAGTCACATTATTTGTGGTCATCCATTCGTATTAAAAAAAAAACAAACAAATATATTAAAACTCCAATAATCACAAAATGATTTACGTAGAATGTCTGATTGGTTGAATTTTGTTTAAGAATTTTATTAATATTTTTACCAAAAAATTAGCGCTCACAAAAATTGCGGCATTCACACACTTGACTCAGTAGCAATTTGCACTTTGTTGAGCGATTTCAACAACACTGCAGCACTAAAACACTTAACGCATCTCACTTTTTGCGGTTATTTTCGCTTTGTGCATTCAACATTTAATCAATCAAGAACATTTTTAAAACATTGCTGAAACTCCACAATTTATTTATGAGCTCTCGATTCTATTTCCTGCGAACCGCACTGCAGCTAAGAAGCGCCAGTTAAGCGCGTGAATTGCGTTTTTTTTGCCAAATTTTTGCCGCGTTTCGCGTTGAACGCCTTAGCCAGCGCTGCCACAAGCTGCAAATTTGCCGAAAAGCCGAAATTTGCGCAAAGATTTCGATGTCGCGCTCGCACGTGCGTTACTCCGTTCTGGCGTGTGGGCGCCTATGTCCGAGGTGTGTGTGTATGTGTGCGTTTATTTATTTACTTGGGCGCGTTTAATCGCGTACGCGTTGATGCGTGGGACGAGCGCGTGCAGGGCTGACTGCAGGTAACGTTAATGCGCGCAAGCGACTAAAAGCGGCAAATATTTCGACTGCTGCTGGCTGGCTGCTCGATGTGGCTGTTGCTGCAATGGCTTTCAATAAAAATTTTGATTAGCGGGGAAGAAGTTTTCGTAGGCAAAAGTAGCGCGACCGCTCGTACACGTTGTCGCCTTTAGACTGAAGAATTTCTGCTAGGAATATTCTTAAAAACATGGCCACAACGGCGGCGCATGCAGGCCGAATAGTTTGTCTGGCAGCGTGCATGCGTGCGTGTGTGTGTGTGTGCGCGCGCAAACAATTGCACAAATGCACAGCGGCAGCAACAACAACCACAACAGGCAGTTGGGGCAGTGCAATCGCGCTGCAGCGAACAGCGAGCGCAGCCCAGCGCGGGAGCGAGCGCCGCCAGAAAATGCCGGGGAGCCAACACTCGGAGCCGTGGCCGAAAAGCGCCGAAGATTGTGAGCCCGAAGCCAGCGGCAGCTAACGGCCGTCGTCGTCGCTGTGGCTGCACCAATGCAGCGGCAATTGAAGCAAATGCAGCAAATTGCAGCAGCAGCAACGACAACAAACACAGCCAGCGGCAAACAACGAGCGCCTCTCTGGCGAAAATCGCACAACAGCAACAAAATTGCAGTAGGAAAAAAATCAGGCACAGCGGCGAAACGATGCCAGCGAGCATCAGAACGTCGAGCTTGACTCACTAGTCAATCGTTGGAGCGCGGCGCAGCGTTGCATGCCGCGTCGCTGGCAGCTGTTCGCAGCGGAACAGGAAGTTGAGTGCGGAAATGCAACGGCGGCGCGCTGAACTGCAAAAGCGCAGTGGGCGCAACGAACGCAGTGAACGCCGCAGCGCAAAGTTGAAGTAAGAGACGGCTGATTGAGGAAGCTAAGAGCAGTCAACAGACTCAACAAAATTCTAGCAAAACAAAAAAAAACAAAAAGTGGACGTTACTCGATGGCTTCAGTCAGACATTTTGCAGTACAATTATTCACAACTTTCCTTACTTTTTTCATACATTTGGTAGCTGCTCTCTTCAATCCACTCTCTCTGTTTTTCGCTCTTCAAATCCACTCTTCAAAAGTCACTCTTTCAGCACTTCTCTTAAAATATTAAATGTTCTCTTCACAACTTATAGAGTTTTACGCTCATCACAGGCAACGCTGTGCACTCAAATCTGCTCTTTGCAATTTTTTTACTCTTCTGCACACAAAATCGGCGTCCATTTCACTCTTTTTTTGCTCATTTGATAAAAGTCTTTTTAGCTTTTCTTCTTCATTTCGTTAGTTTTATTTTTGCTCTTATAAAACATTGAATGTCACAAAATTTTGACAACAATAACAACGAACTCAGTCAAATTAAAATTAGTTCAATTGTTTTTTTTAATAAATAAACTTTAAAGTTCTAAATTCATAGATGTAAATTTTTTAAATTATTTAATTTTGATTTTATTTTGAATTAAATTATATTAAATTATATTTTTAATTAATTTAATTGATTTTTTTAATTAATTAAAATTCATTTCATTTTCATTTCATTTTCATTTAATTTTCATTTCATTTTCATTTCATTTTCATTTCATTTTCATTTCATTTTCATTTCATTTTCATTTCATTTTCATTTCATTTTCATTTCATTTTCATTTCATTTTCATTTCATTTTCATTTCATTTTCATTTCATTTTCATTTCATTTTCATTTCATTTTCATTTCATTTTCATTTCATTTTCATTTCATTTTCATTTCATTTTCATTTCATTTTCATTTCATTTTCATTTCATTTTCATTTCATTTTCATTTCATTTTCATTTCATTTTCATTTCATTTTCATTTCATTTTCATTTCATTTTTATTTCATTTTCATTTCATTTTCATTTCATTTTCATTTCATTTTCATTTCATTTTCATTTCATTTTCATTTCATTTTCATTTCATTTTCATTTCATTTTCATTTCATTTTCATTTCATTTTCATTTCATTTTCATTTCATTTTCATTTCATTTTCATTTCATTTTCATTTCATTTTCATTTTCATTTTCATTTCATTTTCATTTCATTTTCATTTCATTTTCATTTCATTTTCATTTCATTTCATTTTCATTTCATTTTCATTTCATTTTCATTTCATTTCATTTTCATTTCATTTTCATTTCATTTTCATTTCATTTTCATTTCATTTTCATTTCATTTTCATTTCATTTTCATTTCATTTTCATTTCATTTTCATTTCATTTTCATTTCATTTTCATTTCATTTTCATTTCATTTTCATTTCATTTTCATTTCATTTTCATTTCATTTTCATTTCATTTTCATTTCATTTTCATTTCATTTTCATTTCATTTTCATTTCATTTTCATTTCATTTTCATTTCATTTTCATTTCATTTTCATTTCATTTTCATTTCATTTTCATTTCATTTTCATTTCATTTTCATTTCATTTTCATTTCATTTTCGTTTCATTTTCATTTCATTTTCATTTCATTTTCATTTCATTTTCATTTCATTTTCATTTCATTTTCATTTCATTTTCATTTCATTTTCATTTCATTTTCATTTCATTTTCATTTCATTTTCATTTCATTTTCATTTCATTTTCATTTCATTTTCATTTCATTTCATTTTCATTTCATTTTCATTTCATTTTCATTTCATTTTCATTTCATTTTCATTTCATTTTCATTTCATTTTCATTTCATTTTCATTTCATTTTCATTTCATTTTCATTTCATTTTCATTTCATTTTCATTTCATTTTCGTTTCATTTTCATTTCATTTTCATTTCATTTTCATTTCATTTTCATTTCATTTTCATTTCATTTTCATTTTATTTTCATTTCATTTTCATTTCATTTTGATTTCATTTTCATTTCATTTTCATTTCATTTTCATTTCATTTTCATTTCATTTTCATTTCATTTTCATTTCATTTTCATTTCATTTTCATTTCATTTTCATTTCATTTTCATTTCATTTTCATTTCATTTTCATTTCATTTTCATTTCATTTTCATTTCATTTTCATTTTCATTTCATTTTCATTTCATTTTCATTTCATTTTCATTTCATTTTCATTTCATTTTCATTTCATTTTCATTTCATTTTCATTTCATTTTCATTTCATTTTCATTTCATTTTCATTTCATTTTCATTTCATTTTCATTTCATTTTCATTTCATTTTCATTTCATTTTCATTTCATTTTCATTTCATTTTCATTTCATTTTCATTTCATTTTCATTTCATTTTCATTTCATTTTCATTTCATTTTCATTTCATTTTCATTTCATTTTCATTTCATTTTCATTTCATTTTCGTTTCATTTTCATTTCATTTTCATTTCATTTTCATTTCATTTTCATTTCATTTTCATTTCATTTTCATTTCATTTTCATTTCATTTTCATTTCATTTTCATTTCATTTTCATTTCATTTTCATTTCATTTTCATTTCATTTTCATTTCATTTCATTTTCATTTCATTTTCATTTCATTTTCATTTCATTTTCATTTCATTTTCATTTCATTTTCATTTCATTTTCATTTCATTTTCATTTCATTTTCGTTTCATTTTCATTTCATTTTCATTTCATTTTCATTTCATTTTCATTTCATTTTCATTTCATTTTCATTTTATTTTCATTTCATTTTCATTTCATTTTGATTTCATTTTCATTTCATTTTCATTTCATTTTCATTTCATTTTCATTTCATTTTCATTTCATTTTCATTTCATTTTCATTTCATTTTCATTTCATTTTCATTTCATTTTCATTTCATTTTCATTTCATTTTCATTTCATTTTCATTTCATTTTCATTTCATTTTCATTTCATTTTCATTTCATTTTCATTTCATTTTCATTTTCATTTCATTTTCATTTCATTTTCATTTCATTTTCATTTCATTTCATTTTCATTATTATTAAATTAATTATTTATTATTTAGTTATGATTTATTTATTTATTATTTAAAATTAAATTATTAAATTATTTATTTATTTATTATTTTACATTACCAATTTTTACATTAAAAAACATGAATTCTTTAAAGTGACTGGACTTCATTAATAATTATAATTAATTCATTAAATTAAATAATTAAACAATTAAACAATTAAATAATTAAAAATCATTCTTGTTAATATTAAACATTTTTAAATTTGAAATAAAGAATTTAATTTCAATTAATTTTAATTTAATTATTAAATTATTATTTTGAATTAGAAATTAAATTTTTAGTCTGAAAATTAAAAATATTTTAATATTAAGATGAATTTGTTTTGTTTATTTTGATTGAGTTGACTTGACTCACATTTTTCAATATTTCATGAATTTGTTCAGAAAATCTGGTACAGAAAATTGTAAACAAGTTTAATGACTCAAAATTGTTCATAGCCTCGCGGCTTCTTTATAAGATTTTTGCTTTTGTTTTGGTTTGCTGCAGATTTTGTTATTCATTCCACTCTCATCGCTAACATCATTGAGTACAATGCGAACAAATGTACTCATTGAATCACGCTGCAAGCTGGCAAAATTTTGCTCAATTTCTGCATACAAAGAACATAAGAGAGCCACCGCTGTGAATAAACTGTTCCCAGTAATACAGTGAAGGGCGAAATATGTGGACAACACTGAAGGCTACAACAGAAAATAAAGTCTAGCAGATAAAATTTTAACAGTTAAATATTGAAAATGTTAAAAAATGTTATTGTAAAATTTTATTATATTATATTTTTGTTATTTAAAAATTTTATTGTAAGTAATGCTTGAGTAATGTTAGATATAAAAACCAATTCAAACAAAAACATAACCCATGACCTTCTAACTTGACGGCCAACACACTGAATTACTGAATTAAAGGTTCAGTAAAAAGAAATCCATGATTTTTGCATGAAATTTAAGGCTTCATAGAGTCATAGTCACAGAAAGCCTCGTCCCTATTGGCACAAACTGGCACAACCAACTTTCAAAAGCTTCTCTTGAGGAAAATTTATTACCCACCAAATTATTTGCCATACAACTATGAACACCCGGACTATAAGGTGAATGTATTGAAATTGGTCAAAGCTGTCCGCTTCTGGGCGATTGCTTGCTTCAGATGGTTCAATTGTTGACAGCTCTGGACCGAATTAAAAATTTGGCCGAAGAGAATAAGTTCATAGTAACTTGTTAGACCTCTTAGAAAACCAGGTTTTCTATTTATTGATGTCCATTTTTGACAGGCGCTCAAATAAAACCTAGTCAAGCAGTCACAAAGCTGTCTGAAAAGTTTCTTTAGTACATAGCATTAACCGATTGCACTTATACAACGCATAGATATCGATTTCTAAACTCGAAATCTCGGTTTACTGATAATTTTAATAATTACTTGAAACAATTTTTTTTTACAATTATACTATTTAATTACATTTTTGTTCCGAAAACATTAAACAAATCAAAAGAAAAAACTTAATTTGCTTACCAAATTCAAAAGTCAACGTTTCACTTCACTTCCGCTTGGCTGTCGTTTCCTCTGGTAGACACAAACTTTCAAATTCGCACTGCAAAGAGAAATCGTAGACCTCAATTAACGCACAATCACTGCAAATCGACACTTCCGTTCATTTGAAGGAGCCGCAATAAAATTGCCCCAAATAAAATGTTGTCATGTCGAAGTGGCAAAAGGCCAAGTAGGCAGAATTCAATGCGAAAAAGCAAACCGTCACAAAGGTTACGGCAACAATTTCAGTCAACAAACTAATTTATAATTAATCAAAAGTGTCAATAAGAACGCAGCGCACATCGACCAAAGTGTACTTCCGGAGGGTGAAGTGAGCCGGTAAAAAACAGACAACAAAACAGCAAAGTTTAGCAAATTAACACCGTGAATGTTGAATCGAGCGGTCAGAGTGGGACTCACTGGCGAAGGGGTCGAAGGCGCCAATGATATCGTTTCGAGTGGCCAAATTTTGAGTCGCTTTCCCACACCCGCGACCGCGACACTGATAACACTCGGCTGACACATTCTGCCAATTGTTGGCCGATTAAATTAACGCCACAGGCGCCAAAACAAAACCCAAACATGTCGCCGCCAGCAGGGAAACCGAAAAAGTCGACCGCAAAAGGGTGAACGGGAAGCCGCAGTGACAGCAAAGCGCCAAAGTGAAACGCAATAATTAACTAATTTAAATTCAAACCGGCGACCCAGTGAAAGCTTTTAAAGACAAAAAAAATAGCAACAGCAAAAAGCGCTGTGCGTATTTTTCAAGGTCCAAAGACGATCAACAATTGAGCAAAGTGCGGTGTTACGAAACAGACTGAAAAGTGGCGAAACAATTGAAGTACAACGAAGGTTGCAAAAAAGGATTTTTCCAGGAAAATTTGAATTGCCCATAAAAGTGATAGGTTCCGCATTTGAAAACAGTGTTGCCACATAATCGTATAAAAAAAAATATATATATATCTTTAGTAGCCATATTTAACTTATAAACTGGCACTCAACCTAATTGCAAGGTTGAGGTGACTCATACTAAGACACTTTATTAATAAATAAAAAATAAATGGAAATAAAATAAATAAGAAGTAAAACAGTTTTGAGAGACTGGTATAAATAAATCAGTCAAAACGTACTGAAAACTGTTTAATCCATCAGCGTTTGAGCCACTGATGACTTCGCTAGTAGCAGAATGACCATCACTGATCTGAATAAACATTTTTCAGGAGTTCCTCCAGAATTTTTTTGCGGTACATAATTCAACGCCAAAAAATTCGGCTTGAATGTCTTTCAACGTCAAATTGTCTGAAATTTTGACGTGTGTAATCAAAATTTCATGTTTATGAAATTTTATTTTTATTTATGTGACTAGAAATATGATTTTATTATTAAACAGGTCTACCAAAATTTTTTATTGAAATATCTGTAAGGATTAAAAGTTTTGCGGCCATCCCTAGGATCCCTAAACTTTAAAATAAGAAACAATTAAAAAAATAAAAAGAGTTCATAATATAATAAAATCTTTTAGGCTTATTTTACATTAAAAAATTTATATTAAAACTTTATTTTTTAGTTAAAATAAATTAAATGAAGTTATTGTTCAGTTTTTGTTTTAATGAAAATAGAAAAAGATAGTTCAAGTTTTATTAATAAGATATAAAAATATTGTTTGATAAAAACTAAACTTGAAATATTAATTAATCTCAACATTTTTTTTAATATCATACTTTATTTAAAAATTAAATTTAATTATTATTAATGAACAAAAATTAATTTTAAATTAAGAAATGAATTGATATTAAAATATTATTGTTGTTATATTATTATTGTTTAGTTTTTTTTTTAATGAAAATTATAAATGAAGTTATAAATAAAATTGTTTTGGCATAAAATATTTAATTTGAGTTAAAAAAAGTTCAATTCCTTATTTAATAAATATTAAAAAATTAGTTAAATCAGAAAATTGTTACATTGTTTGTAATTAATGACAAATAATTATAAAAGTTAGTTCAAGTTTTATAAATAAGATATAAAAAAGTTAAACTAATCATAATTAATTAATCATAAAATGTTTCTTTAATTACTTACTTTATTTTAAAATTAAATTAAATTGCGGTTAATTTTTTTAATTAATGAAAATAAAATAAAAAATTTTGACAAAAAATTACTTCAATTTGAAAAAAAGTTAAATTCAATACTTAATTAAATAAATCATTTAATAATGTTTTTTTAATAAGATACTTTTTATGGCAAAACTAAATTTCTATTTAATTGTTGAAATTGGTTATTGTTAAAAATTAAATTTGAAATGAAACAAAATAAATTATTTTACAAAATTAAACAACTTTTACAAACGTTTTTATTTACTTCAAATAAAAAGAAAATATATTTTATAATTATTTTGTTTTTTAATTTAAAGCTTTTATTAATTAACAACATATTGTTAATTTTTTTTGCACATTAACTTTTTGCTGGCTTTGTTTTCTAATAAAAAAAAATTATCTACTATTTAAGTTTTTAATTAAAATATTCCAATTTGAAATATAGTTTTATTTCATTTTTAAGTAAGAAGTTGTTTGCTTTCTATTTTAATATTATTCAAATTTAGTTTTAATTTTAAAAAGTATTTACTATGAAAATAAATTTTTTCCTGTTTTCAAATGAATTAAATTCATTCACATATTTAATTTCCAATCAAAGGTACATTTTTTACACTTCATTATAAATAAAAAATGCCAAAATATTTAAATACAACGAAAACAGCAACAGAAATTTCCAAAAAATAAAATTTTAATTGGAAATTCAAAGTGAAATTTTAGAAATGAAATTTTGATTTTCCATTTCATAAAAAAAAATTAAAACAATTTAAAAAATAACAAAAATAAATAAAAAATAATATAAAAATTTGCATCTTCAATTGCAAAATATGAAAATTGTATATAATTGCAAATATTAGAAAAAAATATCATAGTAGGTTGTGACAATCCCCAAGTTTTTCAATCCAAAATTCACTCACAAAATTCATTCACAAATTCCAAATTTCATTCCATTTTATCCGATTGATGTGTAAAGTACGCCATTATATTTTAATTAATTTTCTTTATAAACCATAAAAAAAAATAATAACTAAATGCTTATTTTAGTTTAATCTCGTGTACATTTATTCATATTTGCTACTTAAAAACCAATAAAATTAAAAAAAAGGCAGTAAATAATAATGTAGTAAAAATGACTACATATGGGCATTTTAGGTATGTCAGATTCTCGGGCATTCTAGTGTTAATTACTAATTAATTCATTTCCAAGGTCGACACCATCGCAATACAGTACATACATAAAACATTTGGCTTTGCGGGCCATATTTATTTTTAAAAGTAATTTTAATCTTTTACATTTATTTTATTTTTATTATTATTTATAATTTTGTTAATTTATAATTATCATTTTTTAATTCATTTCAAAAATTTTAATTTTTAAGTTTTAGTTTATAAAGTTTTTGATATTAAGTTTTTGATATTAAATTAAATTGTCTTTTCATCGAAAACATAATTTGTTTGTTTTATAATTTTTTTTCTTAAAAATATTTTCTGAGTTCTTTTAAATAAATTGTGCTTTATTTAATTGTATTTAAATAAAAAATTGTATTCGCATTGTTAAAAAAAATTGAGAAGTTATTTTTTAATGGTAAACATTATTTATATTTATTGTGTTTGTTATAACAGATTTTTGGTTTTTTAATTTAGTAAACCAAAAATGTTTATTATAATAAAAAAAACTAATATTAAATTACCAGATAAAAAATATTTTATATATCATATCGAATGCCGCCATTTTTAATTTAAAAAACCAGTTTAATCTTTTAAATTTTTAAAGAGTCAACTTTCATGATTCATTAATTTACACAGCTTTCTTTGTTAAGTAAATTCTTTTTAAATTAAATTTCACTTGAGTGCTAAAAATGCTTGTTTTCCTTCATTCCGTCATTGTCGGCGGCTACCAACGCGTGTGACATTAATGCCTGACGCCGAGCTAAGCGGACACCTTCGCGACGTGTTGCCGCATTAGCGCCAGACAGCCTTCCGCTCAAGTGCATACAAATCACTCAAATTAACACGTTATTGCACGATTTTTTATTGCTGCCATGTTGTTGGTTTTATTTTTGCTGTCATTAAAATGTTGCTCAGTTTTATCACCGCGGCACTGGGCGCCAAAATGTAACGCTTCCGACAGCCTTTTACAAACACCAACACACACACACACACACACGCACACACAGCCAAGCAATTATGACTTGTTGTTGTTGTTGTTGTTAAGGAAATAACTTTTAAACCAGCCAGGCGCCGTCATTTTGCGCCGACGTCATCAGCAACGCAGATGACACTTAAACGCCACGCGGGCGTCAGCAGCAACACACCAAAAATTGACAATAAATGCGCCGAGTTTCGCCAATTGAACTCAACACCTTCGGGTGTAGGTTTTGACAACACATTTGTTTGTTGTTGTCGTCAATTTAGTGTCGCCGAAAGTTGAGCGAATGTTGCCGCTTTTGATTCTTCGGCGTCACATTGCGTTATTTTGTTGCAGCCCTCAAACTTGCAAACTTGTTGGTGCAGTCGTGGTGTCAAAAATTATTGTAATAAAAAAAAACAATAGTCGGCTTTCTGGGAAGCTGTGGCGGTATGATGAGTGATTGGTGCGTGTAATCGGCGCGCTTAACATTGGACGCTGCGATTTTACGAGCATCCATAAGAGCGATGCGGCTTTTGGTTGGTGTTCTCTGCTTCAGCTGAATGTTGTTGTTGCTTTTTATGAATTTGTATGATTGAAAAAATTCTAAATTTTCTCAAGTTTACAGCAGATTCATATTGAAAGTTAAAAAGAGTAACAAGCAGGTAGATAGAGCATTTCATATGCGGATGTCTTAAGGATAAGTGAAGCCTGCAGGATTCTCATAGAACGATATATCCGAGGAACAAGGATATACTTATTCCCTGACAACCAGACAACAATAAAAGCGTTGACTTTTCCCATAACGAAATCCAAGGTCTGAGGAACGAAGATTTACTAATCCAATGACAGCCGGGTGACCATAAAAGCCTTGACTAATCCCATAATGAACAAATGGTTCTAAGATAAACGACAAGATCAGCAGCGGTAAATACTACAGGAATCCAATCGGAACTCATGGCCCAATGCAATCTCCCACAGGGACAACACCATTTATACCGACAGCCAGGCTGCAATGCAACTCTTTTAAGTACGCATCCACAAAACAGCTCTCTACTGCCACTCATCTCATAAATAGATCTCCGAGCAGTACAACGTACACTTTTGCTGGGTACCTGGGCTCAAGAACATAGCAGGAAATTGTATAGCTGACGAGCTGACTAGAGCAGGCAGAGAGCTCCAAAACATTACTCCACTTGAAAACTTTATCTGGCTCCACAAACAAACATGTAATACTGCAAGACAGATCTGGCCCTGGACCGACCAGAGCAGATTCATGAAATTTATTATTCTAAACAAATTATCGTGGGAGTCATATCGAGGTTGCTCGTTAGTCTTGCGGGAGTACACAAGTCTATCATCCCAGAGGTCATGGGTTCGACTCCTATTTGGTGCATGATTCCGCACTCTTCCAACTTTTTCAATTTTTCCTGTCTTCCCTATTCCCTAGCTTCCATAGTTGCTGGCCTCGATAGTCTAGCGGGTAGTTCGCTGGCTTCTCATACCGAGGCCCTAGGTTCGATTCCTAGCTCGGGCTGGTGAAACGTTCATCCACTTTTATCGCTATCCACATGAAGCAGATGAGAATTACAAGAATCGCACAAGTGCGCTCTTGGCAGACAATGGCAAAACCTTCAAGTGTAAAAGAAAAACAGCCAATCGCCGTTCGGATTCGGTGTTAAACTATAAGTCCCCCCTCCGCCCTTTCCCCATCCGCTTGAAATGTGTGCTGTAACATATGTTGGAAAAAACAGTGTTGCAGACACATTTCAAAACCAGTGAAATATGAGATATCACTCTCCTCTCCTTCCCTATCCCCCATGGAGGCTTGTCGCCTTCCTGCCCACCCTCAAGAAAAATATTCCCTAAAAAGAAAACAAATATACAGCTTCACGGTGAACCAGCGACGCCTGTGAAAAGAAGCGAACATTAGCGAACACAGCGCACCAAACCGATCTTAGCAAAGTCCTCAACCATCCTTCTGTCACCTTCTTTACCCAACAGATGGCGCTATGAGCGGGAGGTATGAATTGGTATTAATTGATTCCGGACATTAACCCGCTGACATGACCATTGAACCACATCAGCCGCACGTGGTTTTTTCAGCGGTAGTAAGCAAGTAAGGACCCTCTACTCGCCAAGGCGCTGATTGGACCCTATAAGTGCAGCTTTATGCCTGGTAAGTCCATCATTGACCAGATATTCACTTTACGCCAAATCCTGGAAAAGACCCATGAGAGTCAAATCGATACCCACCATCTCTTTATCGATTACAACGCAGCAATTGAAAGACCGATAAGGGATCGCCTGTATGCCGCATTGTCTGAACTTGGTATCCCTGCAAAGCTCGTGGGACTCTACAGACCGACGTTGAGAAATACATGCAGCTCCGTCGAGGTTGAAAGTGACCTCTCCGACCCATTTGATACCTCTCGAGGTTTCAGACAAGGCGATCCTTTGTCATGCGATCACTTCAACTTCACCATGGAGAGTGTTCTGCATAAGGCCGATGTACGAGTACATTGTAATGGCGCAATCTTCAACAAAAGTGTCCAGCTCCTTGCTTACACCGATGAAATTGACGTCATCGGGCTTAACAAGCGCGATCTCATCGCTGCCTTTGCGGCAATCGAAAGAACATCTGCCAAAATGGGTCTGGTGGTAAATGAGGGCAAGTCGAAGTATATGCTGTCTACAAGCTGGGACTCGCAGCGGCTAGGGTCTCATGTCGAGGCTGACAGGTATACTTTTGAAGTTGTCAAGGAATTCGTCTACCTTGGCACTGCTATAAACAGCAGCAAGGATGTCAGCCTGGGGATCAAGCGAAGGATGACTATTGCCAATAGGTAGTACTAGGGTCTCGGTAGGCTATTGAGTAGCATAGAGCTCTGTCGGCCGACAAAACTTGCACTCTATAGGACGTTTATTCTGACCGTGCTCCTTTATGGCGCAGAAGAATGGACACTGTCGCGTTACGACTTAGCGTCCCTTGGGGTGTTCGAGAGGAAGATACTTCGCAAAATCTTCGGCCCTGTTCGTATTAGCGACGACTATCGTATACGAACCAACAACGAGCTGTATGGGCTGTTTGAAGACATTGATGCAGCACAGCGAATTAACATCCAGCGGCTACGCTGACTTGGTCATGACTGCCGTATGGACGATGAAGCTCCGGCGAAAAAGATGTTCGATGCGGTAGGGTTGACAGCGAAGAGGGACTCTGTGTCTCCGGTGGAAGGACCAAGTTGAGGACGTCCTATCATCTCTTGGTGTGACCAACTGGAGAAGGCGTGCTCAAAGCTGAGGCGGCTGGAGAGAACTCTTACGGCAGGCCTGAACCCGGTAACGGGTTGTTATGGCCAGTGAAGTAAGTAAGGACCCCCCAGCCAGTTTGAAGTCTTTCAACTGGCGACACAACTGTAGTGAGCATCCTTAAATTAATTACTCAACGCATTTTCAAAGTCACTGCACCTTAGCGGCAAAAAGTAAAAAAGCCAACCAAAAAAAATCTATCAGCATTGTGCAAATTAATATAATTTATTTAATTTTTGCAAAATTTCGCGCGCGCTAATGATGATAAAGTGCGACTGTGTTTAAGTCACCCGACGGTGTCCGTCCGTTCGCTAAGTATTCACATACTCCGGCGCCACACATGCACACCGACTGCCAAGCAGACTCGAACAACTGGCGGCACCACGCACCTTTCAAGTTAAAAATATGACAGCGCAACGGGGTTGGGGGCGAACTACCCCGCAGCACTTATTTAACTTTTGCATAAAGATAAATTTCAGCAGCCAGCGCGTCGCTGCGAAATAATAATTCGCAGTGCTGGCAAATCAACTCAAACACGAGCGTCGTGTGACTTTGAGTGCTGCTGCAGCTGCTGTGCGCGGATGTGTGAGTGTAGATTTTGTTGTTGGCTAGCAGAACCGCAAAGCAACATGTCGCGCGTTTTAAGCGCAACGGTCGCTAGTTGCGACATCGGTTGCGGGGTGCGGTGAGTTCAAATTGTACATAACCGCAATATTTTGACTTGAGAAAAACACACACAAACATAAACACAAACACGGCAATGGGCACTCGGATTGGGTGGAGTTAGTGTGTGTGTGGGTTGAAAGCCCACAAGAAAGTTGTGATTACATGTTTTGCTCGGAAACATGCACTGCAAGCGAGAGTAATTTAGACATCAACCAAGTGTGGATCACTCTCCTCTCCTTCCCTATTCCCCATGGGTGTAGTACAATGGTCCAAAATGGATTGAGTGCTATGGAAGGCTTGTAGCCTTCCTGACCACGCTCACATCACATCACAAGTGTGGATAGTCTAATGACAAAGCGCGGTTCTGAACGCTGTCTAGTAGCCTCAGGAACAAATCTGCTCAATCACTCGTTGCTCATCGGGGTTACAATGATCGTTTGGGTCAAGAACAATGGGAGTTACTGGCCAGCGTACTCGCCAAAGTCAGTAGTAGCCCAATAACTATCCGCTTGACTCTTTCAACAATCGAAATAGTGGCATAGCTGTGTACATATACGAGTTAGTCATAAATAGCGAAACATCGCACCAAACCGATCTTAGCGAAGTCCCCAACCATCATGCTGTAACCTGCCTTACACAACAGATGGCGCTATGAGTGGTAGCTCAGAACATCGGAGGTGTCGTTCCTAAGCGGCGGTAGATGACAGCCCCATCACTTAGGACTACCTGCGGCATGCCAGGGTAGACAGGGAAAAGAATTTAATAAAAAAAATTAACAAAAGTCATTTAAAATGCATTTAACCCATTGCTGCCTAATGGGTAAAATGTTACCCATGAAAATTGATTTTAAAAAAAAATCACAAAAAGTCAATGTTTGAGATCTCTCAAAACCATTGATAGGGATAGTTAGGGTAAAGATGGAACTACCTTAACCTAGTGAAGGTCACCCTAAAATTTCGCCATCTAGCTAGAGTTACCAGACTCCAAAAATCGTGAATTTTCCGGAGGTGGAAAATGTGGCGAAACGTAGTGGCTTTAGAACTTCACAAAAATCTGCCTCCTAACTCACCTGTAAAAAATACAACTTTTGTTCACGTGTTTAGCTGATCACTTCACAAAGTATGGAAATAAGCTACCATTGCTGCGTAATGGATACAAAATACCTAATGAATATCTCAGCAACGTGCAGAGATATAAAGCTGAAATTTTGTTTCTGATCATTTTGGGTCTTTTCCAGGTCGTATATGAAATTTTATCAAAATTGTATGGGCGGAACTGGTACACGGCAGCAATGGGTTAACCCTAATTCCCAGAAGTGAGCCTCACAGTCTCACTAAAGATTTCAAATGGTGATAAATCCAAAAGATTTTCGATTCCATTATTTTATGTAATCTTCTAATGGAATGTTAGAATTGTGCTATGGAAAACGCAATATAGCTTTTGAACAATCTAGCTTTTGGTAAATATATAGAACCCCGAAGTATTACCGGAATATACTTCAACTTGAAATTTTTCATTGCCACCATTTCTATGTGGTTGTAAATTCTGTTGTCTGGGCGAATTTTTGCGCTTAACGCAAATATCCCCAAATTGCATACGGATTACATGCCATTTGGCCACGTGCAGCTTTCCTTGCGCAAACTAAAACCCCACCTTAGCGTCAAACGGTGGCAACACCAGCGACAGCGGCAGCGTTGCGTTCACCTACACTGCTTCCGTTCGCCTCACCTACACACTGCACACACACAGAGACAAACGAAACTACGATCCGTGCAGCATTCGCCAGCAGACAGACAGACGGCCAGCGTTGCAATAACACCAACGGTGGCAACACCAACACCCGCACCGGCGTCACAGCCATTGACGGGGTGGCATCATTAGCATTCCAAGATGACTTCGGCAAAAGCCAACAACAGGAAAGATGATTAATTCAAAGTTATTAGAAACATGACTGAAATTTATAATGCAACCTGCCAGCCAGTGCTGCCAACGCCGGCCGCTGTCAGGATGGCGACTGCTGCCGCTGCTGTTGCGCGCAGATATGCGACGCTCGAACGTCGCAGCGATGAGTTCGGTATGTGCGACGGCGTCGAGTGTCGAGTGTCTGCATGCCGGAACGACGATAATAATGATAATGACGCGGAGCATGCGGTGGCGGACCAACTTTCCGCGCGTTCAAACACCGCACAGCACGAAAGACGATGCTGAGTGCGAAAAATTATTGCCGAATGCGTGTCGGTCGGGACGCTGCGCGGTGCGTCGCTCGTGAGCTTCGAACGTGGGTTTAAATGTGAGTGACAAATTGCTGGCGGTTGACGTTGCTGTTGCTGCACTGTGTCTATTGCAACTATTTGTTGCGTTTATTTGTTTATTTACTCAAGTGTCTGTGGCGGCTGTCTGACTGCTGCGTCACTCAATTTTCGGTTAATTTACAAATAATACAAAGCGAGCGTTGCGCACATTTGGCTGAAGTAAGAATAATAGTGATTGAGTTTACGGATAATGAAGACAATTTTAAAGATTCAAAATAGAGTTTCCGTTTATTGATAGCTTTTTCTATATTTTGGTAGAGTTAATGCAATGTTGATTAGGCACAATGAAATAATTCATATAATAACTAATAGGAACTAAAGACTGTGCAGACATAAATTTCAATATTTAATTGAAATTCTTCCCTATTAGCTAAAGTAATTTTCAAATTAATTCATTTTAATTTTAATTAATATAAAATTAATTTCAAAATTATATTTTCAAATTAACTATTAACTAAAGTAACCTTCAAATTAATTCATTTTAATTTTAATTTATTTAAATTTAATTTTAAAACGATATTTTCAAATTAACTATTAACTAAAGTAATTTTCAAGTTAACTCATTTTAATTTTAATTAATTTAAATTTAATTTTAAAATTATATTTTCAAATTAACTATTAACTTAAGTAATTTTCAAATTAATTCATTTTAATTTTAATTTATTTAAATTTAGTTTTAAAACTATGTTTTCAACTTAACTATTAACTAAAGTAATTTTCAAGTTAATTCATTTTAATTTTAATTAATATAAAATTAATTTCAAAATTATATTTTCAAATTAACTATTAACTAAAATAATTTTTTCAAATTAATTCATTTTAATTTTAATTAATATTAATTTAGTTTTAAAATTATATTTTCAAATTAACTAAAGTAATCTTCAAATTAATTCATTTTAATTTTAATTTATTTAAATTTAATTTTAAAACTATATTTTCAAATTAACTATTAACTAAAGTAATTTTCAAGTTAACTCATTTTAATTTTAATTAATTTAAATTTAATTTTAAAATTATATTTTCAAATTAACTAGAGTAATCTTCAAATTAATTCATTTTAATTTTAATTAATTTTAATTTAAATTCTATATTTTCAAATTAACTATTAACTAAAGTAATTTTCAAATTAATTCATTTTAATTTTAATTAATTTTAATTTAATTTGAAAATTATATTTTCAAATTAACTATTAACTAAAATAATTTTCAAATTAATTCATTTTAATTTTAATTAATTTTAATTTAATTTCAAAACTATATTTTCAAATCAACTATTAACTAAAGTAATTTTCAAATTAATTCATTTTAATTTTAATTAATTTTAATTTAATTTCAAAACTATATTTTCAAATTAACTATTAGTTAAGGTAATTTTCAAGTTAATTCATTTTAATTTTAATTAACATTAATTTAATTTTAAAATTATATTTTCAAATTAACTAGAGTAATCTTCAAATTAATTAATTTTAATTAATTTTAATTTAGTTTTAAAATTATATTTTCAAATTAACTATTCGCTAAAGTAATTTTAAAATTAATTCATTTTAATTTTAATTATTTTTAATTTAATTTTAAAATTATATTTTCAAATTAACTATTAACTAAAGAAATTTTCAAATTAATTCATTTTAATTTTAATTAATTTTAATTTAATTTAAAAATTATATTTTCAAATTAATTATTAACTAAAGTGATTTTCAAATTAATTCATTTAAATTTTAGTTAATTTTAATTTAATTTAAAAATTAAATTTTAATTTTAAAATTTTAATTCTGTTTTAAGTACTTCGACCAAGCCTGAAGTAAATGAGCCTAATAAATCACATTTCTCTTAACCCTTTGTTAACCCCAACAAATTTTGATAAAACAATGTGAAAAATATTTATCTTATTATTTAAATTACTTGCACCACATTTAAAGTCAACAGGCTCTTGAAATTATACTTCGCCATGCAAACTTTTAACCCACCCATGACTCGGTCAGATTTTGATTTAAAAAAAAAATATTTAAAACACGTGATCTGTTAGTTTTAATTTGAAGTAGTTTGAAGTCAAAGGTTTGCAAGTTTTTAGTCAAAAAATCCATTAAGAGTTTATCGATAAAATTTTGTAACCCTCAGAATTATTTCTTAATTAATGTGGTTTACAGTCAAATGTTTGAAAGTTTAAATTAAAAAATCTCATTAAATCATGGTTTTCTATCATATAAAAAACTCGTAGTCATCGGTTTACTCCATTAGATTTTTATTTTCAAAAAAATTAAAATCACGTGTCCAATTCTTTTTAATTTCAAGTGTTGTCACCAATTGGGATATCAATAAATCCATTAATTAATAATTTTTTCGTGGTTTTTTCTCGTGTACAAACGTCACCCATTGCTGACCACGTGAGATTTTGATTTTCAAAAAACTGAAACATTAGTGTGGAATTTTTTTGAAAGCACTTAGCATGTGAAATAATTCGATACGGGTTTTAATTTTTTCGAAAACCAATCAACGACGGCATAAGAGTTTGTATGGAGAAACTGTGGAAAAATATGAATTAATGGACCTATTAACTTCAAACTTGGTAAAAGTACTCTTAGTGAGAAATAATTCGACACTTGTTTTGTTTTTAATTTTTTCGAAAATTAAAATCTAACAGGGTCAACAATGGGTTAAAAGTTTGTATGAGGATACATGATTTTGTAAGCCTTTTGACTTCCAACTTGGTGAAAACACTTCAAATGAGAAATAATTCCATCCGTGTTTTTCACTTTTCTGAAAATCTGACGAGGTCAACGATGGGTTAAGAGTTTGTATGAAGAAATAAGCTTTTTGACTTCAATCTTGGTAAAAGTACTTTTGGTAAGAAGTAATTTGACAAGTTGTGGTTTTTTTTCGAAAAAAATTTTAAGGGGTAAAAGAAATTGTCTTAGGATTGTTTTGCAATAAAAATGATAATAATAGATGTATGTTTTACATTTGTGCAGTTTTTCCAATTTTTCATGCTGATTGCATACTTTTAGGGATGAATAAAATAAATTTTGCCCAAAAATAGGTGTTTACACCACTTTTCAAATAGAACTATTTTCTGAGATCGGAAGATATCGGAGGATATAATTACATTATCCCACAAAGAAAGAATGCTTCTTAAAATAAAAAAAAATCCAGGAAAATACTTTCACATATTTTTTAGATATTTTCCTCTAAGTTTTGCCAATTTTCAGATTTTTAATTTAGAAAAATATTCTAAATTGAAGTAAAAGCCTCAGCCTTGCAAATTTTGAGAAAACATTAAAAGCGAAAATGGCCACATCATTTCTTAATCTATATTGAAAGTTTTAGCAACTTCTTGGTAACCATTTATTTTTACAATTTTTTTTAATCAATAGACTAAAAAACAGAAAATATGTTGGTTAAATTTTTTTGTAAAAAAATTTTCAACTTTAAGCCGCTTTTGCACAGACACTAATTAATTTTTTGCACAGATTTTTTAGGGTTTTCTTAGTTGGAGTTTTACCTTTCACTGTGCATTGACTTCAAACTTGCGTGCAAAGCCGTGGGGCCCTGCTAGTTGACGAATAATTTTTGACAGATAAATTTTTTAATTAATATAATTTTTAATTTAAATTTTTAATTTAATTTTTTTAATGACAAATAATTTTGGAAATGTTTTTCTTTTTGTCATACAAAACAGAGGCAATTGTTCTACCTGGTTCACTTGAATAATTTCACTATTGCCGGAACAATCATTAAAATACTTGAAATGAAAATCAAACTGAAATAAAAATCATAGAACAGAACTTCCCAACGAAATTAGATCAACACATTGATTTTTCGTGCAAAGCACATTAGAAATTAAGGCTCAGTAAGTGAAAATTTCGTACAACTAAAATAAAAATACAATCGGTAGAGTATGAGGAACTCCTTTCCAGACCCACTTTACGAATACAAATGCCTCTACGAACTCTTGTTCCAGTGTGAATGCCTTTGTCCATCTATGTGTGTGTGTGTGCGTGTTTGTAAGTAGTACGCAATGCAGTTGTCATTTTAGCCAAAATGTTACAACTCATAAAATTTTATTCAATTTCTTGTTTACATAAATTATTAAAAAAAAATACAAAACAAACACTTTAACAAAACGTAACACAACCAAAGGGAACATAAAGGAAACCGAAATGACGGCTAGAAATCGCGCTCCGTGACATTTCACTCGTACGCCGAAAAGCCTACACCCCTCTCTCGCCCTGCTGTTGCACTCCCCCCCCCTACCAGCCATGTGGCAAATTTCGTCCCGTTCAAGTCGGCACCGGAAGTGACACACACACACCACAGAGTTGTCCTCGCCGCAGCGTCAGTGCAATTGTTCCGCTCTTTGTTGCTGTTGTTGTTGTAGTTGGCCTCGTGTGCATTTTGTAGTGCTTCCGTTTGACATTTCTTGGCGTTTTGCGCGGAATATGGCATATTTGCATGTCACTCGGCGAAGAGCGATGGCGGCGATGGCGCTGTGAGCGGTGAACGCGTTTATGCGAAGACAAAAATTGCATTTCATTTCACCAGCAAAAGGGGTCGTTATGCATTTGTTATTGTTGTTGTAGCTTCTTTTGTCTTTTTTACAAACGCTTAAGTCGGCATGAGCTGGTATAAAATGTTTAGTGAAAAAACACAATAACAAGAATTTGTTGAATAGGGTCACCGCCGTATGGCGTGGCGTGGCGTTCCATTTGGTGGGTTGGCATTTTTATGAGTTCGATTCGAATTTGTTGTCGGTGCAAGTCACCGCTGCTGTTTTTTTTGTTTAATTTGCTTTGCTTCAATGCTTAATCAACGGCTGCCGTTGACTTTTGTTGTGTGTGTGTGTGTGTGTGTGTGTGTGTGTAGCAAATGGTGTCAATTGCGAATGAAAGTGTTTTGCTGCTAATTTTGGCATTTTCCAAACTTGAAAGTCGAAAACAACAAGTTTTAAGTGAACAGTTTCAAAAAACATTACATCTAACCTGACTGTAAAATATTCTCTTCGATACAAAAACAAAAGACAAAAAGGTTTCAGTAATAAAATCGGGTTTTTTGTTAAATAAATGCCTATAATTTTCTTATGGTCAATTTAGAAATGGTCAATTTAGACCATTTTAGAATTTAAACAAATCGAGTCGGTAAAAAAATCTTAAAAAAGTTCTTTCAGGAGTTAAAGGGTTAAGCTAATTGTGAACAGCCATTTATAAAATGTTTCGTCATATCTCATATTTACTAACTGCTAAAAGGAACGCAGACCCTGTGTTTGAACCATGATTATCTAATGCACAAACCATTGAATCACAACATTTCGCTTCCAATTCTCTTTGAGCAGGGACTTAACTATTATAAGTTTTTTCAGAAAATAATTCCAATGTAACTATTACAATGCAACATACATTTTATTTGTTGATTATAATTGTTATTTGCGACAGTTAATTTATTAACTGATATGATTATTATTATTTTTATTATTATTATTTTGGGATTTTTTTTGTTTACGTTGCTTCATAACTTTGATTTATGACTTTTTTTTATTTACGTTGCCGATAAATATTATTTTGAGAAAATAAAAAAAATAAAAATAATAAAAGTTATGAAGCAATGTAAAAAAAAAATCCCAAAATAATAGTTATCGACAACGAAAAATATATATTACTTGTTGCTTATAAAAGTTATTATGCAACTCAAAAATATTTATTACATGATAATATTTATAGGCGACGTAAAAAATTTCTTATTGGGAATAATTATTATAAAGCAATATTTTTACAAATTTCTTAAATAAGGGCAATTTTTTTAATCCCAAAAATATTATAATAACAAAATATTATTATATATATTAATTAAGCCAATTTTGAGCAATCATTGAAAAAATGTTTCGTTGTATCTCTTATTTATTACCTGCTAAGAGGAAAGCAAACTCAGTGTTTGAACCATGATTATCTAATGCACAAACCATTGAATCACAACATTTAGCTTCCAAGTATCTTTTAGATGTACACCTAATTCTGTTTTTACACGATAGATTGGTTCCAGGAAAAACCGTGTAAAAAAAAACCGTGTAAAAAAAGACATTGATCGTATGCAAAAATAGGTGATTGGTTCCTTATCTCTAAAACCTATTAAAATTAGTGAAAAACAAGGATACATAAAATATTTAACAAAAATAAAAAAATATAAATAACTGAATGAATATACTCGTAAAATATTTTTTGGCTTACCTATTATCTTAACCCATTAAAACCTGACCCCAGAAAGGCTTGTGCGATTTCCATAAAATTTTACACAATCTTATTAATTGACCTAATCAAGAAAAAAAATCAAGCAAATAATTCATACAATGTTTTCTTTTTTGTCATGTTTTTCGCAAACATTACACAAATAAACAAAATCAAACATTTGCGGAAAATAAAATGTGCCAATAAAATATCAGCTGCTTGGATTTTGACATTTTCACGCGTTACGTTGTATGAAAATTGGCAGTGTTTAGGCCCAACGTTGCATTCGCGCAACACAAAACTTAAAGCATATTTTTTGTTTAAAAAATTAAAAAAAAAATTTTCAAAACTTATTTTTAAATAGTTTAGCATTGCAAAATGCAGCCCACTAAGGGATTTTGATAGGTTTGAAGAATAAGTATTTTGGATTGAATTTCAAAAATTCCCCAAAAAAAACCTTTGACTTTGGATCGAAAAAAACGTATGAATATTTAAATAATTTTGAAATTTGAGTATGGCAGAATCTAAAACGATCAATTCTAATCCAATTCTACCCATTTTCAAGTCTTATGTCTTTATGAATTACTTAATATAGCGAAATTCCCAAACGTTGCGCAAACGCAACGCTCAGGGCTTAATGGGTTAATGCGTTAAATTTAAAATTAAAAAAAAATTAAAAATTAAAAAAAAATTAAAAATTAAACTAAAAAATTAAAAATTAAAAATTTCTTTACCAAACACGTCTGATTGCACTGATAGTTCACAAAATATTAACACATTTCAATTGCTCTGACAAATAAATTTGCTTGTATCCACAAAAAGGAAATTTCCCTAAATTTGTGATATGAACATATTTCGCAAAAATTAAATTTGACAAAAAAATTTAAGCCCAAAAGATTTTGAATCGTGCTAAATGGTTTAAAATCGTGTAAAAAATTTAAAATTCGTTTATTTTCAAGCCGTGTTAAATCAAAACCGTGTAAAAAAAGACCGTGTAAAAACAGAATTAGGTGTATTTAGTGAAAGTGCCGAACATTTTATAGTTGCGTTTCTATTTCGAATGGAACATTTTTAGAACACAGGTGGACAAAAAATGTTAAAGATTTTCTTAACTTTCACTTCAAAGTTTGCACATAAAAAATTGTTTTGAGTTTTAAAAAAAAAAAACTAAAAAGAAAAAACAACCAATACTTTAAATTGTTTTTCAAACAAACTCAAATAGTTATTTGGCAATTTTTTTTGTAAGTTTCTGCCACTTGAACACATTCAGTAGAGTTCAAAATTAAATAGCCAAGACTCGCACCCACACACGCACACACATAGAAATGCTGCTGCTGTTGCTGCAGTCAGGACTGGTTGCTGCATACTCCGGCTGGTTGTCGACTGTCTTTATGGCCATTCGGCTTGTGTTTCTTTTTGTGCGCTTTAAAAATTAAATACACAGCAACGGCACATAACAACACCTGCATATAATAACAACAACAACAACAAGAGCGATAAGAATAACAACTAAAATGCGAGCGTCTTGCAGCAGCAACAACAACACAACAAAGGCTGCCATAAAGACACTGCAAAGCAGCGCACAGAGCAACACAAAGGACACCGCCGAAAAGAAGTCAAGGCAGCCGCTACTGCAGGAACACACCAGAGATACGGCAATGCTGCAGGTGCTGTTTGTGGGCGCACTGCACCGAAGGCGGCAATAAAAAGTAACGACTTGTCTTGTTGCTCGACTGCCACAGCTTGACTGCTGTGTGCCGTTTTGACGCCAAACGCAAACGCAAACTCCCACTCACACACACACCAATACAAAGACACATCAACACACACACACACACGTAAACACATTTTCACTTTTGTTGCTTTTTGTGCGTTGTTTTGCTTTCTAGATTTCGCCTTTGCTCACTTTTTTCTACACGTTTTCTTGCTTGCCGCTCAACACACGGTGCCGCTTTCTTCTTCAGACAGCGCCGTCTTCTGCCATCGAATATGGCGCACACTGGAGCAATTTCTTTTAATTTTTAACATTTTAATCTCATGATACGCGGGGGTCAACCCCCATCGCCCCCATGCTCTTCTATACTGTTTGTACTGTTCCGAAGTCTTATTGCTCGCCGCTGTGCTTTACAATCGCAATTGTAAAACTGCTGGTCGGAGTCAGAATGTATTTTAGGCACTTGGCGAAATTATCTACATTTAGTGTAGAAAATTATGAGAACAATGTTGAGTAGACATCCTAATTGCGTGTCACTGCTGGGTTATGGTGATTTAAATCCCCCATTGAGATTCAAATAATCCAGTAGTCTGCCAATTTCCAAGGTGCATATGGTGTGGATGTCTTCTAGGACGAGACGGGGTACTAATATATTTAAATGTATTGTTTTCAGTTTAAGTTAATTTAAGATACATTTCTTTTAAGTTTTCTACATCAAAAATTATTTGCTCTTAATATTTTATGAAATCTCTATTAAGGACATGATTCTTAATTGTTTTCACCAACCTTCGACCATTGACTCTCCACCTGTTCGACGCAGACGACAGCCAGGCTACGATCTGAAATGGGGATACCGTCGCACAGTGTCGCGAGTAGGGACAAAAATCAAAAAAATGAATGTCGTAAATGTAGAAAAATAAGTTTGTAGTACTGAAATAAATACCTCAATTTACTAAAATGTGAAAACGAATTTTCAAAATATCAATTTATATACCGATGGCAGGCCACCAAACTTGCAGTTTGTGAAGGTTGGTGACTTGGGTAGAAATTATTGCAATTTGTTGAATGCAAGTTCGAGGCCTCTTATTGAAAAATTTCCCATGGAACCTTATGCTAAGTAAATATATTCTATAAATATACTATTTTTGCAACTCTGTGGAAGCTTTCCCTCTTTTGTTTTGCTTTCCATATTCCTTGTACCGCTGCTTGAAGAAACGTCAATTCGTAGGAATAAAAGTGCAGTGTAATCAAACTTTAGATAAACTTAAAAAAAAACTACTTCTTACTACTTCGATATTCTACAGTTTGATATAGCTGAAAGTATGTATTAAAAGAAACCATGGACTTTAGCTGCACAAACTTGCACGTTTATAAGAAATTTAGCATTTTCAGTGCCGTATGCAGTAAAAAATTGGGTCCTTTTTGCAGCATGATTGGCAGGAAAACATAGCGACCACTGTTGCGCTTCGCTTGAGCTATACATTTTTGTTTGTAATAATATGCAAACACCACCTGATTTAGAAAAATTACCAAAAAAAAGGTAGATTCGATGGAAGGCTTCGGTAATACTGGGTGGCTTGCCATCGAATGAAGGCAACTTTCGAAAAGAAGCAAAACTTGTTAATGTCTTCAGAACCAATTATAGCAGTTAATAGGAAAATTAAAGTTAAACATGAAAACCGAAACTCTGATATATTGCAATATATAATATCTGAGGAAGTTGAAGAAAAGAGTTTTTAAATTTTGTCAAAAATGGATGTAAAGGAGTTTAATTTCCAATAATTCATGATCGAAAACCGATTATCCTAGCAGTACAAATTGACAAACTGCAATTTTTAATGAAAATATATGCTCTACTGAGTTTAATAAAAGGTGTTATTATTTTTTATTTGGGTTTCAAATTACTTACTTACTTTCTTATAAGTATGCACAGATATGTGTAGTTTTTTCAATATTTCCTTTTTTCATGACAAGCGCATTTGTAGGTTGATCGAATTTTTGGTATATACCTTTATATTGATGATATGAGTTGCTGTACTAAATTTCATTAATATATCTTTTATAGTTTCCGAGATACTGTCAACTTAGTATTTGGTTTGTATGGGAGGTGGGCGTGTCCGTGGGGCGATTGAAGTAATTTTGGACGTATTAACTTCTCTTTATAACAAAATTATATGTACACAATTTTATTGTCGTACGACTATTCCTTCTATTTTTGTCCCTCGCTACTATGGACTCGCGACAATGTGCGTCGTGGAATAGTAGAGGGGAAATGCCCCAAGTAAATTGCGTACCAAAATCTACTCAGATGGCTCTAAGAAGGAGTATTAAGAAGGAGTGGGAATCTTATCCGAACATTAAATATCTTCCTGGTTCTTGCTATCAAGGAAGCATACAGGATGGTACTTCCGACAACCAAGGCACTAGACTCTTATCTTATCGTCAAAACTAGTGTGAAAGTGCAGGGAAGTCTGTAGACTGTACTCTCCGATAGTCAATCACGATCAAGGCGCTAGACCCGTGGATCTTATTGACAAAACTAGTGACAAAGTAAAGAGAGATCCTGCGTGCTATACTTTTCAACAACCAATCCACAAGCAAGGCACTGGAGTCATCGATATAATCGACAAAACTAGTGTGAGAATTCAGAGATCCTTACGGCCCCCGTGGGACAGCCAGCCTAACCTAACCTAACCTACGGCGGTAGCTCATCGGATCAAAGACACCCCCATCGGTTCAAAGAAACCAATGAGCGAATCAATAAACTGTCCTCTTTGGGCTCCGGAGACTCTGACAGAGTGAGGCACTAACATTTCACGCCCCACTGGGTTCAATCAAGAGCAAAGCCTTTAAGGACTTCTTCGCTAAAGCCAACACTAGCTGGCAGAGAATGGAATCATGAAAATCAGCAGTTCACTTTGCCCAACATACAATAGGAACAGAACCATAGAGCTCTCATATAAGGGCCGTCGGCATGTGGCCAGACTAGCTGGGGTCATCAGAGGCCGCTCGCCCATTGGAGAGCACGAAGCTTAAACGGACATCCCCTTTATTCCCAGCTGCCACAACTTTGAGAACCTCCACAAAAAGGAGATAGTCCATCACTTCCTCTGAGCCTGGCCAGCCTTATGAAGGAGGTGTTGGAAAACGGTAGGCAAACTAATATACGAGTAGTACATAACATTTTCGAGAATATAGCGAAGGGTATCGTAAACTCCCTACTGGCCTTCATTAACTTCTCGGACTGAGTGTAGAGGTTAGATAGTCCAGAAGACAAGATACTAGCCTACCATAGAGCAGTGGCGCCTGCAGTGTTTGGGGGTTTTGGGGGTTCAAAACCCCCAAACAAAAAATTGCTGGTACGAAATAGGGTTTCGAATGGTATTGGGCTAAAAAGTTGTACGCAAAACCCCCAAAATGAAATCCTGTGTGCGCCACTGCCATGGAGTATAATCGAAAATAGTGGCAAAAAACAAAACACTGCGACTGGAACCAACCACTCAAGGTGTAGGGTGTAAAAAATTCGGTCTATACCGTATCAAATGCATTCATTCATTGCGATGACCAATTTACGGCATTGAATCGCTGACATGTTCGTTTCCAGAGCGCGTAACTATGTCAAGTCGATCATTCGTGCGCGTCTTTCAACAATTGAAAGTCCACATAGAAATTGTGTGAACCCATCTTTAACACAGTGGCGCACGCAAGGAGGGTTTTGGCAGTTCAAAGCCTTCCAAATATTTGTATCTTAAAAATATTTTGGGTGAAAAATATGGTTTTAACTGTTGTTGGACTTAGCAACTGTGTTCGGAACCCCTCCAATTGAATTCATATTCCTAATGTAGACAATTGTTTACATAATATTTACATTTATATAAAATTTTAAAGTAAACAATTAAACAAATTAAACAAAATTAAACAAAAATGATTTTTGTGAAACTTATAGATAACAAAAAATCGTATATTAATCCATTAAGCCCTGCGTTTGCGCAACGTTTGGGAATTTCGCTATATTAAGTAATTCATAAAGACAAAAGACTTGAAAATGGGTAGAATTGGATTAGAATTGATCGTTTTAGATTCTGCCATACTCAAATTTCAAAATTATTTAAATATTCATACGTTTTTTTCGATCCAAAGTCAAAGGTTTTTTTTGGGGAATTTTTGAAATTCAATCAAAAATACTTATTCTTCAAACCTATCAAAATCCCTTAGTGGGCTGCATTTTGCAATGCTAAACTATTTAAAAATAAGTTTTGAACATTTTTTTTTTAATTTTTTAAACAAAAAATATGCTTTACGTTTTGTGTTGCGCGAATGCAACGTTGGGCCTAAACACTGCCAATTTTCATGCAACGCAACGCGTGAAAATGTCAAAATCCAAGCAGCTGATATTTTATTGGCACATTTTATTTTCCGCAAATGTTTGATTTTGTTTATTTGTGTAATGTTTGCGAAAAACATGACAAAAAAAAAACATGATATGAATGTTTTGCTTGATTTTTTTTCTTGATTAGGTCAATTAATAAGATTGTGTAAAATTTTATGGAAATCGCACAAGCCTTTCTGGGGTCAGGTTTTAATGGGTTAAAAATAAATAATAATTTATTAAGCCCAAAATTACAAAAAAAAATTACAAAATTACAAAAACAACTTTTCAAGTGTCTTGAAATTTTTTAATTATTTTTTTACATTTTTTCTTTATTTTTGTTTAATAAATAATATAATTTTTGTTTAATTATAAATTTTTAAATAAATTTTTAAGTAGGTACAAATTAGCCAGAAAAAAAGCAAATACTCTGTAAAAATTGTAAAAGACTAAGACATTTGAATTATAAAGTATTTACTGCCAAGAATTGTTACTGCAGACAATTAATATAGAAAATAATATATATTTTTCTTTTTTTTGAGAAATTTAATAAACATTTAGTTAAAGTTATTATCACAGCAAAAAGTAATAATTATTTTTTATATATTTTTATTTTCATCATTTCTTTTATGTAAACTTTCTTAATCTTCAAATGTCCATGTAGACAATTCCAAACCACATCACTCCTTGAAAACAATTGTGAAAATCGCATTGATATCACAACGATATGTTGTTGTTGCTACGGTTTCTTCAATTTGAATATGCATTCTTTAATATATTTGATTTTTCACCAACACACACACACACATACATTCAAACACTAACGTTTGCACAAAAACGCCAAAGGAATGACAGCGCAAAGATAATAAAATGAATTATTTGTTATATGCCAGCGAAAGTGACGCGAAGTTATGCGGAAATATTAACAATCCGAATATACAAAAATCTCTCTTTCCAATTTCGATGTCAATTTCTTACAGCTGAGCCAAGTTGTAAGGCTGTAAAATGTTGCTCGCTGCAGTTCGCCACTCGTCACGTTGTTTGAGTGCGTCCTTCTACACTTATATTGGGTTATGCGTTAAGTAATGGGGTTTTATGAGATGTGGAGTTGAAAGAAATGATAAAGATTAATTCTTAATATATTTCAAAGAAACAATAAATACGATTTAAAAAAAATGGCTTCGCTACTCAAGTTGGGTTGGGAACTCAGGCCATTCAAATAAAAAATAGAGTGCCAAAAGATAGGAACAGCTTCAATGTTTAGTGTCAATAAAATCAAACTGAAAAAGAACATTCATACCTGGGGATCAAAAACATAAACTTGAATACTGGAACAACAATAAAGAATTATTTATGTCACTGCAAGAAGTACGTTAAATTTAAATCAAAAAGGACACAATCAGTTTTACTTTGAAGTAGAAACTACTTTTTAGGATTCTATGTGGTGCCTTAATAGGACATCTTTTCTTTAGCAGCCACCTCTACCAACTGGGCTTTGTTAACAAAATATGCACATTCTGTATTATAGACGACAAGACAACGGATCATATAATTAAAAACTGCACACCGCTGACACACAGACGTAGAAAGTTTCTATAAGGACTTGATGCAAATATCTCAGAAAGATCTGTTTCAATACTTGAACATATTTATGTATAAAACACCAGACGATCTGTTTCACTTAGAACGTTTCAAGTTTTAGAGCGAAGCGTCTCAACTCGACCCATAATTATTACATCACATAAGGTTGGGATCTGAGTCATAGAATTGAACAGAGTTTGCTTTTGACTGGTTCACTAGTCTTTTGAATAAGCAAGTGCTTTGCTTATGAATGAAGTCATCTGATTCGAAATTGATGCCTTTGCTCTAAAAGATCATTTCTGTTGATTTAAAGTCCGCTTTTCAGAGAAGTTATATAACTTGACTTAATGTTGACAAACCTGAGATTCTTAAAAATAAGAGCCATCTTATTTAACGTAACTTCGTAACTTCGAAAGACAGTATCCTTTCATTTCAAAGGCCAACTTTAGACTTTCGTTGTTATAGAGAAATTCTGTCACTAAGAAGGCACCAGCTGAGATGGGTTGAAATGGAACAAGGAAGGAAGAAAACGCACTTCTCTTTCTTTACACTTGTCCCGCATTATCCAGAAGAAGGACTTCCACCTGGGTACTTTTGTTTTTGGACAAATTCTTCTTGATAATCAAAGAGATTTAGTGCTAAATAGTCTTATTACAGTGTAGTAGTCTTATTACTGCTTAAATGAGTGAGCGGACTTTAGTGCGATTGATTGTCAGATTGTTGATTCACATTCTTCTGGGTTCTTCTAGGCTTTGTAACGACCTCAAACTGGTTCTATGAGTGAAAGGAGTCAAATTATGAGTCGACTTAAGATCGATTGATTGTCTGATTGTTGATTCACAGTCTTCTGGGGCTCATAAGGAGCTCAAACTGGTTCAATGAATGAGCGGACTTAAGTTCGATTGATTGTCCGATAGTTGATACACATTCTTCTAAACTCTGCAAGGAGCTCAAATTGGTTCAACGAGTGAGCGGACTTAAGTTCGATTGATTGTCTGATCGTGGATTCACATTTTTTTAGGCTTCGTAAGGAACTCAAACTGATTCGATGAGTGAGCGAAGTTTGGTTCAATTGTCTGATTGTTGATTCACATTCTTCTAGGCTTCGTAAGGAGCTCAAACTGGTTCTATGAGTGAGCGGATTTAAATTCAAGTGATTGCCTCATTGTTCGTTCACATTCTTCTAGGTTCTTCTAGGCTTTGTAACGACCTCAAACTGGTTCAACGAGTGAGCGCACTTAAGTTCAATTGATTGTCTGATTGTTGTTTCACATTCTTCTCGGTTCTTCTAGGCTTCGTAAGGAGCTTAAAGTGATGCAATGAGTGAGCACACTTTAATTCGATTTATTATGGCATCACAATGGGCGTTTATGGCCTAAGTGGGCTCAGCCTTGGGGAAGTCACTACTAGCTACCTAAGCCAATTTTGATGTCTAAAATTTGTCAGTTTAAAAAACGTCAATAACACTCATTCAAGCCAAATTGTAATTAAAACAAAATCATAAAAAATTAGAAAAAAAATAAAAAAATAAATAAAAATGGCGCCGTCACCTTTTTCTTCCCACAGTCGATCATACTTTGCTTTATACTTAAAATCATCGACTTCGGCCCTCAACAATAAATCGCATCACAGCACTAATAAGACGACCCAACATATTGAACCATAACAACAACAAAAAATACTAGAAACAACTTTTAAGTCGGCAATAAAAAGGGTTGCACCACACACACAATTTGACTGTTGCGGGGCTTAATTTGTTGCCAGCAAACAGGAAGCAACACCAGCAGCGCTACCAGCAAAAGCCAAAGGGGACGCTGCAGCATCCGGACAGCGGTGTGCAGGCCTCATGTTTTATGCAAATAATTTTATATTATTTACATGTAACTGTATTGCAAGGTTCGCTCACTGAACAGCCGTTAGTTGAAGATGCAAAAAAAAATGAGAGTTTATCATTGGAAATTTTTTCGCTGCACACCAGCGAGTAGTCTATAAATTTTTTGTTGCTGGTTATTACTTCAACTGTAACTTAGACTTTGGTTTGGTTTGAGTCTTTTTTGCTTGGCAACAATCAAATTTTACAGTTCAGATATGAGTCCAGGTGCCAACACTGAAAGCACTCACACATACACACATGGAAACGCTTTCAATATGCATCACTACCCACCAGATATATTTTTGTTGCCGGCAATAAGAAAACGATTTGCTCCCGTCAACAATTTTATCGCCGGTAATATCGCCAGCGTATCGATTTCGTATCACCAGTCGCTCTAAAACGTCCGCCGAAAGCAACACGCCTTGAGGAGTCGTTTTCTTATCGCCTGGACGAGTCGTTTTCTTATCGCCTTGACGAGTCCTTTTCTTATCACCTTGACGAGTCGTTTTCTTATCGCCTTGACGAGTCGTTTTCTTATCACCTGGACGAGTCGTTTTCTTATCGCCTGGACGAGTTGTTTTCATATCGCCTGGACGAGTCGTTTTCTTATCGCCTTGACGAGTCGTTTTCTTATCACCTGGACGAGTCGTTTTCTTATCGCCTGGACGAGTTGTTTTCATATCGCCTGGACGAGTCGTTTTCTTATCGCCTGGACGAGTCGTTTTCTTATCGCCTGGACGAGTTGTTTTCATATCGCCTGGACGAGTCGTTTTCTTATCGCCTTGACGAGTCGTTTTCTTATCACCTTGACGAGTCGTTTTCTTATCGCCTTGACGAGTCGTTTTCATATAGCTTTTTTATTGCCTTAGGCGACTTGCAAAATTAAGCAATAAGTGTTTTGAACAAATGTATTTGTAATATTTTCATTTTATTTAAAAAGTAACAATTGGCAAAATTCAAAAGTAAAATTAGTTGTTCTCCTTGTCATGGCGCTTCCTTTTTTTCCAGTAAAAGTTTGAGCTCACGTTTTTACTCGACTGTTCTCAGAATCCGAAAAGATTGCAGTGATTTTGTGGTATTAAAGGTGAGGACTTGGCTTCAAATGCCGCTTCAAACAACGTTTAATAGAGGCACACAACTTTCACCAAATTCAGCTGCCAGTAACAGTTCGGACTCAGACTATTCGTCGACGAATGAATAAACATTTTTAAAATAATTACGATTAATCGCACTGAAATACAAAATATAGTTCAATTAGATATTTCAAAGTCCTGGAAAACAAAGTTTTTTTGTACACAACACAATTGTTTTTTGTTACTACGGGACATGTTGCTAATTTGTCGCTGCGCCAATAAATCGGCGAGTCGCCAATTTGTTGCCACTGACGATTGTTGCCTATTTCTCACATTTTGCTTGGTGGGTAGTGGAATAGTTTTATTTAGTTTAGACAGCACAGAGTCTGCATGTCATCACAAATGATGTGTAAATGTTTTTGCTTGAATCTAAGGCAATTCTTTTCAGTTGTGTTTTTCTGCTGCATTTCAGTGCTTATCAATTCATATTACAGTAAACAGCGCCTATGAGTATACTTGGAAATATTTTTACTCTTCTACATACGGTTTACTCACGTGTCGAATCCAATTCGGTTAAGGTTAGGATTAGAAGTTACCTATTCAAGTTTTAGGAAAAACAAATTATCACATTTCATAGTTGGATTTTACAAGGAAAACTTTGTTGAAATAAAATTAAATAAAAACTAACTGAATACTTTTATTCATTATTTATTTTATTCATTGATTGACTGACCTTTCATGTTTCCCAAAGACTCATTCTTCTTCTTACAACCGTAAAATGAGCAAAAGTTCCTATAAAACACTATCGGCATTCTTCAAAATTACACAACAATTATTTCTTTAATTATTTTCCATAAGCATTAACCATTTCTTAACCATTTCTTTCATTGCCAACAAACAACTTAAAGCTACATATTTGTTCTCGCATTTTTGGGCAACGCCTGGAAGTATGCAGCCGATATTGAATATTTGATTTCGTCGCTCATGGCGCGCTGACATGACAGATTCCGTCACTGCCACTTTGACAATTGCACATAAAATTGAATTTCAGCTCTCGCCAAAGACGTCGCCGGGGCAGCTGCAGTGCAGAAAGGGAATTTCTAACAAGATGGCCTGGCATTGCTGTTAACACGAAATTTTTGCAAGGAGACGCGACAGGTCACGCGCGCTGCCACACCAGCCTTGAATGCAAACAAATACCAAAACGTAAAGAATAAATGCAGAATGACGAAAAATACAGCAAATAGAGCAAATAGGCAAAAACGCAGGCGGTGCAGATGAAGCTGAAGGCATAGAAAATATTCAACCGCAAACGAAGTGCATTACGGGCCACACGAGTAGACAAAGTCTTGCGGCACGAGGACTTGGACTTGACGGCCAGTAATGTTGTGCTGCATCAGCAGCAGCAACAGCAACATCAGCAAAGGCAGCAACACTCGCTGACAGCAGCGGCGACGACTGCGGCAGCGGACACGGCACTGGCTGCAGCAGTCGGGACGCGTGTTGCATAGCTAATGAGTTCGGCAGAGCTCAACTGCGATGCTGAGGCGCAAGGCGAGAGGTGCAAGCATTCTCCAACACCATTGCAATCGGTGTCGGTTGACGCCGAAGTGTGTGTGTGTGTTTTTTGTTTCTTTGCTGCATACCGTTAGGGGCGAACACCGTAGTCGCTTGTAGTCCCGCGTGGATGATTATGAATACACAACGACAGCTGAGGTCGAAATGTTAGAATGCAACGACGACAACAACAACAACAATAAAAACGAGGAGTAAAAAGATTACAATAACAAAAACAACAATGATAATATAAAGAAGCCACCCGATGCAACAACCATACGTGAAATAGATATAGTAACTAACAACGAAACAACAATTGCAGCAGAAACAACAATAACTAAAACTTAAACTAAACACCACACAGAACCGAAAAAAACAACCAGAATAAAAATTACAAACAACCAACACTCAAAACACACAAGAATAATAAACAAAAGTAATCAAATCTAAAATCACAAAAACAACCTAACACAATCAGAAGGAAAACTACTATACACTAGAACTGAAATTACAAAAAACAACTACAAATACAAAAACCATAGGTTACACAAAAACAACCAGAATTATGTATTTCAAATTAAATTAAATAAATTAAAAATAAATAAATTTAAAAAAAATTAAATTAAATTAAATAAAATAAAATTAAATAAGATAAAATAAAATAAAATAAAATAAAATAAAATAAAATAAAATAAAACCAAATAAAATAAAATAAAATAAAATAAAATAAAATAAAATAAAATAAAATAAAATAAAATAAAATAAAATAAAATAAAATAAAATAAAATAAAATAAAATAAAATAAAATAAAATAAAGTAAAATAAAATAAAATAAAATGAAATAAAATAAATGAAATAAAATAAAATAAATAAAATAAAATAAAATAAAATTAATAAATTACATTTTGTCATCTAGAACTGAGATTATATTATAACAACAGCAACTAAAACTAAAAAAAAAATTCAAATAAATAAATAAAATAAAATAAAATAAATTCAAATAAATAAATTAAATTTTTTCAACTAGAACTGAGATTATATATTATTATAACAACAACAACTAAAACTACAAAAGTTATGAAACTACATCAACTAGAACTGAAACTGGAACTGAAATTATAACAAAACTATAATTTAAATTTAACAACAACTAGTACTAAAAAACCAGAGTAGAAATTACAACAGCAACTAAAACTGCAACAATCAATACTACAACTACCCCAACCATAGAAGAAATTACAACAATAACCATAATTTAAACTACAACTCACACTCAAATTACAATAACAACTAGACTACAACACCCAGTTAGTACTAAAATTGTTACAAAAACTACTAAAACGTAAATTACAACAACAGCACCTAAAATTACAACAACCACAACTAAAACTACAACAAATATAACATAAACCAGTACTAAAACTACAAAAAGGTCTAACATAAATTACAACAACAACTATAACTATAACAACCAGAGCTCAAATTACAACAAATACTTAGTACTAAAACTACAGAAATCAGAACTGAAATTACAACAACAACTAGAGGTATGCCAACCAGTACTAAAACTAAAACAACCCGAACTTAAATTACAACGACAACTAGAATACAACAAACAGTACTAAAACTAGAACAACAATAAGTAGAACTGGACTTATAACAAAACTAGAACTGAAATTATAACAACAACAACTAGAACTACAATAACCAGAGTAGAAATTACAACAGCAACCATAATTAAAACTACAGCAACGTACACTCAAATTACAACAACAACTAGACTACAACAACCAGTATGTACTAAAACTATAACAACTAGAACTGAAAGTGCAACAACAAATAGAAGTAAAACATTCAGAACTTAAATTATAACAACCACAACTAAAACGTAAATTACAACAAAAGCGCCTAAAATTACAATTACAACTAGGACTACAACAAATATGACATAAATTGCAACAACAATTGGAACTACAACAACCAGAACTCAAATTACAACAAATAGTACAGCAGAAAGACAGAATACAACAGACAACAGAATAGAAAGTACAACAACAACTACAACAACCAGTACTAAAACTACAACAAACCGAATTTAAATTACAACAACGACTAGAATAAAAAAAACAGTACTCAAACTACAACAACTAGAACTGAAATTATAACAACAACAACTAAATTTACAACAGCCAAAACTAAAATTACGACCACTAGAACTCAAATTACAACATAAACAACAACAAATAAAACTACAAAAACCACGTCTAAACTAAAACTTTAACTTAAACTACAACAACAACTAAAGCTACAACAACCAGTACTAAAACTGTGACAAGGCGATCTTAAATTACAACGACAACTAGATCACAACAAACAGTACTAAGACTACAACAACTAGAACTGCAATTATAACAACAACACCTTGAACTACAAAAAACACAACTTGAACTATAACTTAAATTCCAACAACAAATAAAGGTATAACAACCAGTACTAAAACTACAAGAATCAAAACTTAAATGATAACAATCCAGACCCGAAAATACAACAACAACTGAAGCAACAACATTAACTGAAATTCCAACAGCAACAACAACCGAAGCATTCTTTAAACAACAACAGCAAAAGTCAAATTTACTATTTAGAACCAAAAAGATGCAACCAACAATAACAACAACCATTTGTAATAATTATAACAACAACAATGAAAACAACAACAACAAGTGTCATTAGCAACAACAACAAGAGCCAATTGCAACAAAAAAAAAATAGATATTACCAACACCAAACAAGCTAACAAGTCAAGTAGCTACAACAACAACATCGATTCGAAAAGACATGAGTGCAACAAAAACAATAAAAACGAAAAAAATATTAGCTACAACAATAATACACAGCCACAAAAAAATTAGCTACAACAAGAAAGAATTCAACAACTACACCATTAATAACAATAACAACAACAACAACGACAACAGAGGACAGCAACATTAACAATATGAACAAATTGCAACAACAAAAAGTGCTTTAACACTAACAACGACAAATGAAAACACCAGCACAGGCACCAGTCCGAAGTGGATAAAAACTACACCGAACAGACGGACACGAAGAAGACGTCGATGAAACGTGTCCAGCCAACAACCATCGCCACAGCCGCAGCGCAATGGGAGAAGCCGGTAGAGGGGGACGAGCACATTTGCATGTAACACTTCGTCTCTTCTTATGAAGAACCAGTGTTGCTGCACACCGCAAATTGATGCCGTGGACCAGGGAGAGGAGAGAGAATGGGAAGGGGCAAGCATGGCAAAGGCAAACAACACTGGACTACAAGCCAATGACACCCTTTGGAGTAATTTTGAAGCTGACACGACAACCCCAACAACAGCAACAACAGCAGGCCACAGTGCGGCGCCATGTAGCAACAATAACCGTTATAGCAGCCGCTGTCCCTGTTACAGCAACAACAATTCGTACAACTGCAACAGTTTATCTTTGTTGTAAATTGGAAAATATGCAAATGAGCGCATTCGCTGGTCTGTGTGGCTCTCGCACGCACGCAAACACACACACACACACACACACACACACACAAACATACAACTGAGCATTTGTTCATACGACTGTCTGTGCACTCACCGCGCCGCACAGTGTCGCGATCCCATACAAGCCGTGTCCAAAAATACTTAGCGTTGTCCTATTTCGATGGAACTTGGTGATATTGTTTTCGTGGTGGAAATTAAGAAATTTACAAAAAATCATTAAAATTGGACCACTGCCACGCCCACCTCCCATACGAAAGGAACTGTAATATTGAAATAACTTTCTTAATATTAGTGATAGAATTATGAAATTTTGTATTTGAGCTTAAAATAATGACATAAAAACTCACACTAAAAATGGGCGATCTGCCACGCCCACTTTCAAAAATATTCGTATTTTACTACAACTAAAACTGTATTTTTAGAAGGCTGTTCACGATACTCGTTCCACGATGTAATTTCAATTAGTAAGCTTTCTAAAACCTTAAAGTGGGCGTGGCAGCTGGAGCATATATATAAAGTGGCCAAAACTTTTCCTTTATGAATTCATGTTTAATTTTTCAGCTTGTGATACCATATTTTGGTATAAATGTTTAGATTTTAAAAGTGGGCGTGGCATTCTGAATACTTTTGATGATACGAACAATGTGCCAACCTTTTCCTTTATACAGCTCATTATTTCAAGAGCTGCTTTGCCGCTACTTTCATTGAACGTCGGAAGCCATACTTTGAAAAAATCACCATTTTTGACTGTAGGTGCCACTGCAAAAAGTAAATGTTTAGGTGGGGACGCAAACTTTGCTTTTCTTCATGATTAACATCAAAGCCCGTCTTATCTTTAAGTAAATTTATAAGAAAATCAAGTTTTATTGACCGCTTTTTGGATTCAGCTTTACGCCACACTTCGAAGAAATCACGTATTTTTAGTAGAGGCGTCACTAGAAAAATGGGAATAACAACCAAATAGGCACTTAAAGGCAAAAAATTACTCCGGATTATGTTAATACATACTTTTTGAGTAATTTGGGGTTGGAACTAAAAAAGTGTTTTTTGACTTTTTTTAAACTTTTTTCCACCAAACTTTTGGTTCTTTGATAGAAGCAAACCGAAAACGTAATTTTTCAATGTAACGGGATTTCACAGTTATTTCAAAGCACAAACCAATAAGTAGTGCTGTCATACAGGAAAAATTCCAAAGTTTTATTTAATATATAACATGACTATATTAGTACATAAATTATATTTTTATTTGATTTTTCATTCAGCATAAAGAATTACCCACAAACTTGGAACGAATGCGTATTTTTTAACATCAACTTTAAAGATACATAAAAATGGAACGGAGTAGGATATTGAAGATCGGAAAACGGGTTTTTCTTAGTTGAGATATTATCTGTCGACTGTCATATTCATTTTAGTCATTTTGTAACATTGATTTTTACCATTTTTGGCCACACTCGCTACACTGTGCGCCGCCGCGTCCAGCTGCGTGCCCACTTAATCCGTCGCTAGTTGGAAAGGTGTCCGAAAAAAGTGCCGGAAAAACGTTCGACCGGCGCACCAGCGGCAGCCGTTTGTCTGTCGGCTGACCACAGCATCGCGTGTCCCGCTCGTCCCTGCGGCGCAACTCAAAAATGTTGCATTGTAATTTTGAGGTTTCGAGCATCCCTGCAATGCTCTGGTTAGATTTGTGGGTAATTTTCACAGTGCGTGACTCGAAAGCGTTGATGAAGACCCTCCACAATCGGACGTGTGTGTGTGTGTGTTTGTGTTTGAGTTTTTGTATGTTGCTTTCGTTGTTGGTGTGGGTCATGTTCGACGTTTGGTGTGAGTAACAAGGAAAGTGTTACTGAAAATTTTACCAACGCATTGCAATGGAATATTGAGTGGCAACGGAAAATAATGCAAGGCAGGTTGCAAGCACTGCCACCAGGCAAGTGCCGATTGCCTTCGATTCTAGTTGCATAGAGAAGAGAAAAAGCAGAATTTGTCACTTGATTTTTTGCCTAACATGAAGCTTAAAGTTGTAAATATTTTCTGGATGTCAACAAACTGAGAAAATTCGAGTTTCTTCTATCTTTTGTCTGCATTATTATTCGATTCTCCAAGTTTTGACAGTAACTGGTTGAAAGTACTCACTTTCAAGTTCATATAGAATTGGGAACTTGGTATTGTTTTTGAATTAATTTTAAAGTAACTTTCATTGTTCATTACAATGCACAGTGATTCGTTTCATAGACAAAATTAAAAAAAAATTAAAGTCTCAGAATTTAACGATTTTGATGTAATTTGAAAGGTACAACTCCAACTAAGAAAACCCCAGAAAATCTGTGCAAAATCTGTATGTGTGCAAACGCTGCTCAAAGTTGAAACTTTTCTCACAAAAATATGTAAACACATATTTTCTGTTTTTTAGTCTATTGAGTACAAAAAAATGGTACAAATACATAGTTACCAAGAAGTTGCTAAAACTTTCAATATAGATTAAGAAATGATATGGCCATTTTCGCTTTTAATGTTTTCTCAAAATTTGCAAAGCTGAAGAATTTACTTCACTTTTAATTCAAAATATTTTTCTAAATTAAAAATCTGAAAAATGGCAAAACTTAGAGGAAAATATCTAAAAAGTATGTAAAAGTATGTTCCTGGATTTTTTTTCGTTTTAAGAAGCATTCTTTCTTTGTCGGATAATGTAGTTACATCCTCCGATATCGTCCGATCTCAGAAAATAATTCAATTTGGAAAGTGGTCTAAACACCTATTTTTGGACAAAATTTATTTTATTCATCCCTAAAAGTATGAAATCAACATGAAAAATTGAAAAAACTGCACAAATGCAAAACATACATCTATTACACCGTGCGACAGCATTTTTCACCAAACATAATAATACTGCGTACTGAGTTTTTCATTTCTACATACTTTGTCCTTTTAAAAAACTTCAAAATTTTGAAGGGGATAAAACATAAAAAAATATAAAAAATACTTAACCTCGTTAGAATATGGCGATATGTATACCAAATGAAAGAGGAAAGGCTCAAGAATTTAAATAAAATTGATTTTTTATCTATTTGTAAAAAAAGGATATGAAAAAGGTCCTTTGAAAATTTTAATCCTTTATATCCTTGAAAGTTTATGTAGAATTTTCTTGAAAAGTGAGTATGTTAAAACCCAAAATCTCCTTGATCACGTGTCAAAATTTCATTACTCTAACTTTATTGGTTCGAAAATTATTAAAAAACAGGCGGAAGCTGCAAGTCTAGTGAAGTACAAAAATTCTAATTTATTTGAGTATCAGTATTTTAAATAATAAAAAGATACAAAATCAAAAACGAAAGGGTCCTACTACTACCTGTGCTACTACACCGCTATCTGTAGAACTCGTCTGATTCACTTAGGAGCCCGAACCTTTTCGCGGTCTCGAACAAGTTCCGAGGCATGGCATCAAGTTTCTGTGAAGTTCACTACTTCAGCCAATCTTAAACGAAACTAAGACTGGAACACCTTACTCTACTCTACTTTACTCTACTTTAAAGCTACTATTTTCCATTGTACTCCAGCTCCTTTAGGGATACTGCATTCAACTTCATTACACTCTATTCTATTCAGTTTCACTCTATTCTACTCTATTTAATTTCAAGCTCCTTTACTCAACCTCATTTCACTATTCCATTTCGTTCACTATTCCATTCGGAGTGGAACGGAGCTCAGACTGAGCCAGTCTCACTATACTTAACTCTACTTCAAGCTACCCTTAACCATTCTACTCCAGCACATTCCAGAATACTCCATTTTGCTGCATTCGACCTCATTGCATTTCATTCTGTTCTGTTCCTTCTGTTTTCCTCCCTCCTTCTATTCTGTTCTCCAATGTACTCCACTTCGTTCCGTCAGACTGACATACCTCACTATACTTAACTATACTTCAAGCTACTCTTTTCGATTTTACTTCAGCTCCTTCTAAAATAGTACATTCTACCTCATTACACTCTATTCCATTCTGTTCTGTTTCACTCTATTCTATTCTACAGACTATTTTACTTCGTTCTACTCGAAGTGGAATGGAGCTCAGGCTGGCTCATCTAATTATACTCTATAGACTTTTAGCTACTCTTATCCATTCCACCCCAGCATATTCCAGGATACTCCATTTTGCTGTATTCAACCTCATTACACTTCATTCTGTTCTGTTCCTACCTACCTTTTCCCCCTCCTTCTATTATGTACTCCATTGCACTACTCCACTTCGTTCTTTTTGACTGGCACACCTTACTATACTTAACTCTACTTGAAGCTACTCTTATCCATACTACTCCAGCTCCCTCCAGGATACTGCATTCTACCTCATTACACTCTATTGTATTCTGTTTCATATTATTTCACTCTACTTTACTTAGCTTTAAGCTACTTTAAATTACTCCATTCCATTCCACTCTACTCTACTTTGTTCTATTCGCTTCGAATAACCACCTCAACCTAAACACATCTTCTTCAGACAAATCGTCCTATGTGTGTTCTTTCACAGATCAAACATGTGGTTTCTGTTTCTGGCTCTGCGAAATTGCGAGCTCCCTAGCATAGGTCACATGACAACACTGAACGGGCATTGGACGGCAGCTGCAGCATTGCATACTTTTAGGGGCCATGGTAATTTTGCGGTAATCATTGCAAAGATGGTTCGAGCAAAGACAATTAAACAATAAGATGTCTTACGGCCATACAACCGAATGGCATAGGGCGAGCTCGAATTTGCAAAATTTTCATTATCGAGAGCAAGCAAGCGTCGGTACCATGGTACAATAACAAGGTAGTGTTACGGGCGAGCGGATTTTATTTTTTTCTCGTCAGAGTTCGGTAGGTTGTCAAAAATTTTTGTTGCTTTTGTTTACATTCGGCGAACAGCATTGCCAGCCAACTGTTTTTCTGTGCAATTTGAAACCTTTTTGCAATGATGAAAGAAAATTATTTTTGCAATTTTCGTTATGATTTTCTTTTTAATTACAGATGTGTTTATCAGGATTATTTTGCAGTTACCTAGAAGATGTACCATATAACACTTTCGGCCGATTTATATTAACTTTTATGAATTAACGCAAAATCGGCGAACTATGGACTTAGCACTTTTGCCCCTCATTGTCAAACAACAGATTAAAACAAAGAATCTATGTGCTTTTGGTGTTAATTGGTGTACTTTTACGTTTTCTTTCATCCTTCATCAAAATCTAATATTTGTAAACCAAGTGGTCTATTCGATACTGGCAATACTGTTGGCAAGAGAACCGTCCGTCCGATTTGACAATGAACCGAACAAAAACACTAACAAAATACACGTGAATTTTTTCTCTCTTTCCTGCCACTACCTTGTTATTGTACCATGGTCGGTACAGTGAGAGCGTAATAATATTAACGCTCTTTGTTTTGCTCACACAAAGCACAACGGCTTTGATCACTGCCAAGCAAAAGAAATATTATATGCGCTCACTTCACATGCGTTGAAGTCAGTGGCGCAGGCAGAATTTATTTTTTGAGGGATATTTCACTACTATTTTTTGTATTTGAGGGGGTTTGAATCCCCAAACGTTCCTGTCCCGTGTGCGCTACTGATTAAAACAATCAACCACCAAAAAAATCAACACAAGAGCACATAGAGATCACACGCATATTCACATCTCTACCGACTGCAAGCAGAGAGAGTTGCTTGCGTGGCTTCATCGTTGCGCAGAGAGAGTTGCTTGCGTGGCTTCATTGTTGCTCTCCGGATGTGGCGCTGCTGTAAAAACCACTCTCACGTGGCTTTATTGAAAAAGCCACGGCAAATTTTTGAAGCGCCACTGATTTGTATGAACGTAAGACATCTTATAGTTTAATTGTCTTTGGTTCGAGGCAATGCACAGTGATTCGACTCCATACAACTGCGGGACAAAATTAGAAGGAGTGGTCCGTTCTTCATAAAATTTGGTATACTAGTTAATCATGGTCTGCTGAATTGAAATCACCATTTTGTTTTTCTTTAACTGTTGTAGTTTGGCAATGCCTAAGACTTAAATTTGCAAATTTTGTCATTTTTGGAGAGCTATAGCAACGACCCTGCGGGACAGTGATGCTCACGTGACCCATCATCTGACTATCAGCGCTGATTAAAGTTTCCATCACCTTTCCCATCACGTTCTTAAGGGCTTTGTGAAAAAAGTGATGGAAACTTTTGTGTACATGTGATCTGCATCACTTTTCAACACACGAACTTCAGTAGCTTGTGAAACATACAGCTGTCTCATTTACTCCTATTAAAATTGAATGCACGCTATCAGTCAGCACTGATGAAGAAGTTCAGCACCACTGATGTGTAAATGCATCACCGCTGATGTAAATATCCATCAACGGTGCTAATCACCGCTGATGGGAAAGCTCATCACCACTGATGACTAAATTCATCACCGCTGATATAAAATTCCATCAGCGGTGATGTGAAATTAAATAATACACATTTTTTAATTATTTGCATTTATTTTAACAATTTACTCAACAAATACAAAAATTAATTATAAATTAGCATACAACAATACCAAAAAGCAATAGAATTAACAAAAATTAGTCAAAAAATAGTAACCCAAGGTTACATGAAACAATAATAATTTATTTTTGAGTTGGGAGCTTTGTAGACGTCAAGACGCTGAAATTGATTTCATCCGTTTTGAAAACCCCTGTAAATATCGTTAAAAAGTTTATTATGTTAATTAATTTGTTTAATTTTATTAATTTTCTTTATACTTATCTTTAAATCCTTTTAAAAAGCCGTTTATTTTTCTGCGTCGAGTTCTTCGTCCACCACGTTCACTGAAATTTCACATAATGTCAAAATCGAATCTGACAAGGTGCCACGTAGTGGCGGCTGGCATACCTGTCTCTTTTCCACACATAGTTACCTATACGTATGAACTGTTTAGTTCTTTCTGTGCTCTCCTTTCTGTCAGCGCTGAGGCATTTATTCCTCGTTGCTGTTGTATAAATGCATCATCGCTGATGCAAAAGCTGATGAAATGAAAGTTTGATTTTTTCTTTCAAATTTTGAAATTTCAATGTACATTAGCCCTTCATCTCGCTCTCTCTTATAAAATAATTTCATAGCCAAACAGTCTCTTTTCCACCGAAGTGGCTCAAGTACAAAAATTTTACCACAATGTGTGAATGTGTTAGTTTTTGCACTTTATGTGTATGAGTTTCAATCACCCATGTCCCGTAGGGGAGTGTGTTGGCCAGATTTTTCAGATTTTACATTTAATCGGTAACGTCAACATTGATAATTCCAAAGAGTAACAGAAATTGTCTTAGAACCCTTTAGTTTTGCAATAAAAACTATAATAATAGACGTATGTTTTGCTTTTTTGCAGTTTTCTCAATTTTTCATGCTGATTGCATACTTTTAGGGATGAAAAAATAAATTTTGGTCGAAAAATAGGTGTTTAGACCACTTTTAAAATTGAATTATTTTCTGAGATTGGAAGATATCGGAGGATGTAATTACATTTTCCGACAAAGAAAGAATGCTTCTTAAAATAAAAAAAAAATCCAGGAACATACTTTCACATACTTTTTAGATATTTTCCTCTAAGTTTTGCCAATTTTCAGATTTGTAATTTAGAAAAATATTTTGAATTAAAACTGATGTAAAAGCCTCAGCTTTGCAAATTTTGAGAAAACATTAAAAGCGAAAATGGCCACATTATTTCTTAATTTATATTGAAAGTTTTAGCAACTTCTTTGAAACCATGTATTTTTTTAATTTTTTTTACTCAATAGACTAAAAAACAGAAAATATGTGTTTAAATTTTTTTGCGAAAAAAGTTTCAACTTTAAGCAGCTTTTGCACACACAATGATTAATTTTTTGCACAAATTTTTTGGGGTTTTCTTAGTTGGAGTTTTACCTTTCAAATGATATCAGAATCATTGAATTCTGAGACTATACATTTTTTGAATTTTGTCTATAGAACGAATCACTGTGCAATGCTCCGTGCAGACGAGTGGTAGTGCTGCCAGTCAGTTTGGTTTTGATAAGAATCAGTAAAGTGAAAGTGACGTTAGAAAATTGTAAATAAAATATTTGCGAATGGTGAACTGCGTTAAAAAATTTCAGTGTGTGTTATTTTGGCACAATCCAGCGATACGACCTACGCCTGCATTGGCCAGCAAACAAAAATTTACGTAACAATATTGTTGCGAGTAGCCACAACTCGAAGTGGATCTGGTCAAACCCACTGTTGGGTGATTCTGCGGCCTTCAATTGGCAGCCCTTGACATCAAGTTTCGCAGAGACTTTGAATTTTTTAAGCTCGTGCACTGCTTTTGTGAAGTGAAGAATGACCGGTAGCTGCAGTTTCAGTAGCTCTTCCTTAATTCGAGTCAACCTGCCAGAGGACATGCGCCTGGAACCTCCGAGAGCTGAGCATTCACTCATATAGATAGTGAGTCTCATCGTATCACAAATTTCGAGGCACGGTTCCCAACTCAGTTGATGAGGCAAAAATCATGTGACGAGCCTCACAATGGTTCTCAAATCACTTCCTTTTTTTTTGTAGAAGACAATATAAAGTGCTAAGATATGATTTGTCTATTGAACTTGGAAATCCCATTTGCTCAGCCTCAGCAAGTAATTATTTCTGCTGGACTAAGATGCATCAAGAATCATCTTCAGTAAAGCAGAAATGTTTATTTAGACAAAAACTTTGGTATACTTAGATGCATTATGCATTTTTCATATGGTAACCTTACATACATTGTGCCTTTATAGACTGCAATCGAAACTTAACATAAACAACTCTCTACATTAATATTATGCTTATCCTGATTCTTATTATCCTTATTCAGTCTTTTTTTTCAGCTCAATTATGTGAAGAGATTTCTGCTCTGCTTGGGTTGATTTATCACTGCAGATTTTTTTGCTTCTTTCACAATGCAATTTCTTCTCTCGCTCACTTTGTGTCCCTTTTCCAACCAGTGTTGATCTCTTTATCACTACTTATCACTTATCTGTGGCAACTCTGGACAACACTAAACGACTTCACCAACTTTGGCTCCGAACTGCATTTCGCTAATGCTTTGCTTCTCGCGCACTTTTGTGCTAATGAGCTTAAGTTGCCAACACAACAACAACAATCACAAAATAACAATTTCAATGAATGTAACTTTTTAATTTGTCAGCCACTCATCCGGCCGCTTTTTCACTTAAATATTTTCTCGTTCTAAAGTAATTTTTGCTATTTCCAATTTTGAAATAAATTTCAAACATTTATCCAAAAAAAAAGAACAACTTTGTAACTAACATTCAATGTTGGGTCAAGAGCCGAAGGCAAATTTGAATGAGAAAAATTGAAAAATTGTAAAACATTTGCCAAAGTAAAAACACAACAACAACAACTACAACAGACTCAATAAATAAAAAGTTAAAAAAAATGTTAAAGTTTTAGTCTAAAAACGTCAGCTGTGAGCGTCGAGCGCAACCAATAAAGCGCAACAAATCCACTTAACCGGCGGCCGAGCAAAAACTCGGACGGCGGCAGCACAAAAATTCGAAACTCATAAATTGGCTTATCCACTTAACTCTGTTAACGGGTTTCGGGGCATTGCATAAAGTTTTGTGCGCAGAGCGGCGGCCAGGAGAGACCAGAAGCAGCGTGCGGGCTAATAATGGCGCCGCATGAACACTTCGGCCGACTGTGGCCGTGTTTGCTTTTGTTGCCATTTTGCCGCAGTTGCTGTCACTGGTGTTGCCCGGCTGTTTGTTATTGTTGTGGTTGTTGGTGTTGTTGCCGTTTCCGGCTTCCGCAGGAAATGCACTGTAAGGATTGATCACCTCGAAAGTTGCTTCATTTGCCAACTTTCATTTGCGCGCCGCCGTCTGTCCTCTCTCTCTCCTCTCTCTCTATTGTTGTCTCTCCCTTATTGCGCTATGCACTTACACTTGGATTGACATAGACAGACAGACACACACGCGCACAGCGCACTTTGAACTTTGGCTGTCACTGCGACTGCAGTGATATCCGATGTCCTTTTAGTCCTTGCCGAAAGCAGCGCAACGGCGTCTTTGAGCGTGCCGCTTGCACCTATTCAGTTCGACCTTTTTGTCGCGTAACGCTTGTGAAAACTCCTCAGCTACGGCAAAGATTAAGAAAACTTTTTCGTCCGAACGTATTTGATGACTTTCTCACGCTCGACTGGCCTCGACGTACAGCGCGCTTGGTATGCACCACCGACGATGACGGCGTGCCAACAGCAGCGGTGCCTTGACCGCACCGGCCACCTGCAGCAAATGTCTGTTGGCATCGAAGGTGGCAGCATGCACCAACGCCAAGTGCGGAAATTCAACGCTGAATATCAACAACAACAACAACAACAAGTGTACATATAAAAACAGCAACAAATATTAAATGTGTCTGCAACTTTGGCATTTGAAAACTTGTGCGAACGCGTGTGTTGCATCGTTCGAACGCTTCACTGAAGTTTGAGCAAAAATTACTCATACGCCATGTAGTGTCGCCTTTCGAGCACTAATTAAGAACGGCCAACGAAGTAGAGGAATTCGTATTTGAGGAAAAATAAATACGAAAAAATCAAATTAAAAAAATAAGAAATAACATTAAAAGAAATTTGAAAAAAATTATAACAATTGTAAGTAATTTAATGACAGTTGCTCTGCTAAGAAGTGATTTTGGATTACCGCCAATTCAAATGCAATAAAGCACACAAAAACGTTATGAATTAATTGAATTTTAACTGTAGGTAGAAAACAAAACCATTGTCAATGTCATTTTGATTTTATTTATATACGAGCACAGATTTTTGCTATAGCTAACATGTCCCATCCAACTTTAATATGGGGCCATAGCGTCTTCAAAGACAACTGTGTGCCTGATGAGCTCATGAGATATGCTTATGAGCAGGGAAAGGATTTTGAGGACCTAAAAACCTATAAAAAAGGCAAAATAAAATAACAAAAAAAGCACGGAAAGGCACTAAAAACTGCCAAAAAGGCAGAAAAAGGCACTAAAAACTGCCTAAAAAGGCAAAATAGGGCATTAAAAACTGTTAAAAAAAATCAAAAACAGGCATTTAAAAATAAGAAAAAAATACTAGAAAATCTAAAAAAAAAAAGGGGAAGGGTATGTATTTTTTAATAATTTTATTTCATCTGACGTATGCAACATATAATATTTATACCTCGTTTTTTGTAAAAGAAAAGGAACATTAAGGTTTTCAAAGATAGTTGAAAAACTAAAACTAAGATACGATATTTTAATTGAAATGTAGGCACATATTTTAACTTCTCATATAAAAGCATAAAAGCCGTACTTGTGTCACAAAAAAATAAATAAAATGTTTGCGCTAACCGAACTTTCTGATTTTGGCATGTTTTTTTTCTTTAAATTTTCCACTGCACAACAAAAAATAACGGCTTAGGAATGATCAAATCAATGTAAAAACATCGATAAGTTAACAAAATTGCAATGTTGCTACTTAATTTTTTTTAGTTTCAAGGTATTTTTGCGAAACAAAAGGGGGAAAATATTAAAAATGAAAGAAAAATAAAAATGCGCTCGACAAATCTTGAAAAAGGCATGTTGTGGCATTTATAGGTAAAATAGGCACTTAAAAAAGGCATTTATGGGTGAAAAACGCAAACTGCCTTTTTAAGTCAAAAAAAGGTAAAATAAAAGTAATATTTTTCTAATCAGGATCGTGCTCATTTTCAATCAGAAATGCTTTATCTAGCAGCAAACAAAAAAGGCAATTTCCACAAAATCCTTTCCCTGCTTATGAAATATGTGAACCGAGCTTCATTCGAGCACTTGTCTACGAGTCTAAGTTTTAGACATTCATAAGAAACTTACACTTTAACACTATACAATTTCATTATCCTTGAATGACCATTAGACATTAATTAGTGCATGATTTTTCGATCACAATGCTCCAAATCCCCTTTATTTTACTAAATTTGATGAAAATATACACGAAACAAAAAATTGGTGGGCTAAGTTTGGAATAAATGGCATCGCAAAGAGCTTAAAGTTCATAGGCAAATGCTAAGAAATTCGATAAATTACTTCACAGCTGCTCAGACATTGCTCTTAAAGGGTTCAAGTCTATGACTGACCAGCACTAAATTTCTTTTTTGAACATTTCTTGTGAACATACTAACCACTTATATTCAACCAATTATGAGGCTTCCACACAGAATGGTTTTCAGAAAAAATTTTAAGTTGAGGAGTCAAAAGGTCTTGATTCACAATATAATCTAATTTAGAATTTAACCTCATCTATTTTGTATTGAAAGCAGAAAAATTAAAGTAGTTGAGTCAATTGACCATTATTCAGGATATAATCTGGTTGAGATTGTAACCTAATCTAGTCTACATTTAAAGCAGAAAAGTCTAGGAAAATGTTAAGTTGAAGGGACAAAGGGTCATAATTTACGATAAACCCCCATTCAGACTTAACCTTATCTATGTTGCAAGTAAGAAAATATGAAGTTGATGAGCCAGGTGCTCACGATTCGAAATATAACCTAATTTAGAATCTAAACCGTATTAAATATGCATTAAAATTTAAATTTGACAAAAAAATAGGACACAATTCAAATTATAACCTTTTTCAGAACCTAAGCTCACCTTTTCTAACCTAATCTAATCTGCATTAAAAATAGAAAAAATTAAAGTTGATGAGTCAATGTGTAACAATTTAGAATATATTTATATAAATATTTATTTTAAGATGGAAATTGAACAAATGAACAGATATGGGGCACGAAAGTATATAACTTGATTCAGAATCTATGTAAGTATTTATTTATTTATAAAATGAAAAATAACAACGAAATTATTATTTTACATAAAATTAGGAGCGCCAGCTGCCCCGTTCAGAATCTAAGCTACCTTTATTTATATTGAAAGAATAGTCTTCTTAAAGTAAATGATTGAAAGTTGCCCGAATCCGGATATGACCACAGAGGGATACAAATTTGTCAAGTCAAAAGGTAACGATTCAAGATACAAAATAGCTTCGAACCTAACCTGATGTAATCTGTATTGAAAGCAGAAATAGGTTACGCAACACGAAGCGACACAATTTATATTACAAATTTATTTGAAACCTAACATAGTCTAATCTACACAGAAACTATAAAAATGTTAAGTTGAGGTTGTAAACTACATTGAAAGCAAAATATAAGTAACAAAACAAATCTAAATACAAACGGATTCAGAATCTAATCTACATTATAAATAAAAAAATATGAAGTTAAGGAGTCAAAGGCCAACGATTCAGAAGGTTAACTGATCAGATACAAACCTTGACCTGTGAAAGTAGGAAAATGTGAACTTGACGAGTTAAAGAGTCAGAATTTAGAATGAACTTAACTTAGAGCCCGACCGATGGTGACATTTTAGCCGAAGCCGATTAATTGGCTACAATATTGGCATTCGGCTTAAGTTAAAGCCGAAGGTGAAATAACTTAATTGCATTGGGCGTTTAAACTGAGTGTAACTTCATTCAAGTTTTCAAGTTTCAAGTAAGTTTAAACTAGAAGCTGAGTTAAACTCGCACCAGTTATAGTTTAACACGTGAACAACAACAATTTGACAGGAGCTTTCAGATAAATTTGACTGCTGGTTGTCGAAGAGTTTCGCTACTTATAATTTACTTTGATTTACAAAGGCCTTAGCCAGGAAGGGAGGGCAAAGTGCCCCCCGACCAAATTTGATTGTTATATTTTTTAATACTATAAGTAATATTAATATAGGTAACCATTACTTAGAGTTTTTGTCCATAATAGTTAATCCCTGATCTGCCAGAATCAATATAGTAAATAAAAATAAAACTGAATAACTTTCTAAGTAGTCATCCGATTTAGATGAGATTAAAACATGTTATAGATATCACTTAGACGCATTACTAGACAAATCGGTGCAAAATATAACCTCAAAAATTTTTTTTTATTTAAAATAAAATTTTTATCAATTTAGAATTTTGGTACAATCAGTAAATTGTTTCCATATATTTCTCATATAATGTTTAACAACAATTATTTTTTCCAGATTTTTCTACACCTGAGTGACACCTAAAAAAATTAAATACAGTGCTTTTCGTTTATAACGAACTTCGAGGGACTGGGCAAAATGGTTCGTTTTAACCGAAAGTTCGCTTTAAAAGGGGTCCGTAATAAGCGGAAACATACAGCGCGTACTTTTGAAATTGGTTCGTTTTAAGCGGAAAATCGTTTAAACGGGTTCGTTATAACCGAAAAGTACTATACAATGTTTTAATTTTTCTTAGGTTATGTGGGCAGTACAACCGCCAAATTAATTAATTTAATTAATTTAATTAATTTAATATATTTGTTATATAATGTTTAACAACATACCCACCAGACATTTTTTGTTGCCGGAAATAAGAAAACGAGTCGCCCCCGGCAATAAATTTATCGCCGGTAATATCGCCAACGTGTCGATTTCGTATCACCAGTCGTTCTAAAACGTCCGCCGAAAGCAACTCGCCGTGACGAGTCGTTTTCTTATCGCCGTGACGAGTCGTTTTCTTATCGCCTTGACGAGTCGTTTTCATATCGCCTGGACGAGTTGTTCTCATATCGCCTGGACGATTCGTTTTCATATCTAAATACATCATATTGTTTGGAAGATTATCAATATATAAAAAGTTAGTCAGTTTTGGTTGGGATGGAATTTCATTTGCATACAAATGTTGCTCTCATTATTTTGAGCTTGAATCAATGCTGTTGATCAATGAACCGTCGGCGAATTAATAAAAATTTTTTAAATGCGACCAATCTCACTGAAATTGGCAATAAATCGGCGAGTCGCCAATTTGTTGCCACTGACGATTGTTGTCTATTTCTCACATTTTGCTTGGTGGGTATATTTTTGTACATTTTTGCCACCTGCGTGATACTTAAACAGAAGTCAAGTATAATTTTGTTTTAAAATTGTATAGGTTAGGTTTGCCGTACAATCACCAACTTGTTTCTTTATATGTATTTCTCATATAGTTCTTTGAAATATATATTTTTGCTAGATTGTGTTTCCACCTGCGTGATACCTAAGAAAAAATAAATGAAATTTGAAATATTTTTCAGGTTATGTAAGTGGTACACGGGACACAAAGATGTACGATTATAATTTCGAGGTCTGATTCTGAATCTAACATAATCATATCAACTTTTATGACACATCATTCAGGCTATAAAATTAGTCAAAATCAAACCTTTTCTAATCTACATTGAGAGCAAAAAAATTTGAAACTTTCAAGTCAAAAGGCAACAATTCAGGAAAGATCTACTCAATCGGATCCAGAACCTAATGTAATCTACACTGAAAGCAGAAAAATGCAAGGATGACGAGTCAAAGAGTAAGATTTCAGGAAAAATAATTAATTTAATATCGACTAAAATACTCTTTCTTTCTATTTTAGTTTAAATTTCTTCTTTTTCTTCTCTTATTCCTCTTCTTTTTCTTTCTTCTTAGAGCTTTTCTTTTCTTCTTCATCTTCCCTTCCAAATCCTGTTTTTCTTTACTGTCTTCCGCTCTACTGACTTCAAGATGACTGACAACTCAAACAAAAACCACGACTCCAACGCGCTTAATTCCTACTACAAGTATGCCTCGCTTCCTTGCACATGTCCTTGGAGATTGACTAAAACGAAAATTTTGCAACAATAAATAAAATGTTGACTACAACGAACCAAATAATGCGCTAGACATCACTTTAGCCAGCCAAGTTGTTTGCTCAAATTTCCACTACAGCGAGCGCGTTGTAAATCCCAATTGGCATTGTGGTTTGATTTTGTTAACGTCAGCATAAAATCCAATAGCCAGGATTGAATAATAAGGATAATTTACGAAATTGAATTTCAGTTAAAGAAGAGACAAAACGGTTTAATTTAATTCATGTTTGCCGGCATTTGGCATTATTTTCTTGGGCAATAAAATTTAGGCATTTCACAATGAACATTTCGCCGAAATTGGAATTGAATGAAATTATTTCATGTTTAAAAGGCTTTTCTCTACTTCTCTACAACTTCACCTTTGAACAGTTTTGTAGCGCCAGCAAAAAAAATCCACAACAGCAGCGGCAGCAGAAAAAAATCGCACCAAATACGCTTGAGGGCATTTTAATTGACCGTCGCTTCAACTGAATGGCCTCGGCTACGCTCCCTTGCTTCCTGTTTATTTGTCTAACGCGCAGTTTGTGTGTCCATCTCGGGCTGCGTTTATCTGTCTGACGTCCTTTTTATCTGTGCCTGCGCGTGCGGAGCGCCATATTGACCGCAAAGTAGCTTGCGGCATGCACGCTTCATTTGCCGCTGTCCTGGCGCCCATAAATACCGACTCGCGCACACACACACATGGAACTGTGCGTGTGTGTGTGTGCAGTGAAATGAGCGGCGAGTGCCGCAGCGTGTGTGGATATTATTTGCTAAAATGCAAATCACATACGCGTAGCGTATAATTTGTAATTAATTATGCTGTAAATGTTGCGGTCATTTAAGCCGCAACATAACCTGCACCTTCGCTCGATCTCACTCACACTCACAGCCGTCATTCAGCCAACGCCAGCGACTGGCACTCACCTGAAAGTGTGTTGAAGCGACAGCTGCATTTTATATTTCCTTATAACTTTGTGGTGTGTCGTCTTTGTTGTTGTAAGGTTTGTTGTTCAAAGAAAACGGAAGTGAAATTGCCGAACGGCAAAGAATATGACAGCAGCAGCTGTTGGCAGCAATTGAGGTCACGTTCAAATTGCTTGCAAGCAGACGAGCGTTTAGTAGAAGAAAAACAACAACAACAACAACAGCAGATAGCGCCATAATAGATGGTAACATTTTTATTTTGCCTGCTTTTAGTTAATATTTTGTGGTGGTTTTGGCGCTTTCGGCGATTGCACTTCATTAGACACAATTTGCTGCAAGTGTTGCAACGAACACTGCACAAACGGTGCAATTTCATTTGTGTACATAGTCAACAACAACACAGCAATCGGCAGTGCACTGCGGCGTATGCGCAACATTTAATTTTTCGCAACACTCACTCACTCACATCACTCATACGCACCGTTGGCTGCACTCGTTTAAAACTTCTCAGCTGCCAAGGCATAGTCTGCATTGAATCTCGAATTGAAATTCAAGCAGCAAATGCATAGCAACAACAATACGAGTAACAACCACAGCCATTGAAAAACAATGACATTAACTGGCAAAGCATATAAAGTATGACAAAAAAAGCAATGCTAAGCAGTTGCAGTTGGTGCAATTGGCGAGCAGCGGCGGCGTCGTCGACAAACAAGCATCAAACAGCAAATAAACTTCAAAATCAGCCAATTTGCCGTATGAGCACGTACGTTCGCTTCGTTATGTGTCTGACGCGTCAACAAAAACAACAATATTGCCAATAGCAGCAGCAGCAGCAGCAGCAGCAGCAGCGGCAACAATAAGTGTCAGTGTAAATATAAAATATTTTTCTTCACTTGAATAAACAATGCACAATGCACGCGACGGCATTCGGGTCGCGCCCTTTTCGAAATCGCAAGTGTTGCAGGTGGCAAGTGGAAGTGCCAAAACGTGGACGGGCAGTCGTAGCCAGCTGGCAGCGCATCATTTGATGTGTGTGCAAGTTATGAGCAAAAATTATACAAAAGCTCTTGAATTTTCATTCAAAACAAACAAATAACTATAAGGCGGACATACACTGCGTATACGTAACATTATTTAATATATTAATTTTTTTAACCCTCCATTACTATCGTCAGGGTGGAATCCACCCTGTGAGTTAGATTTCTTAGTAAAATATAGATTTTTTAATCAAAACCAAAATAAAGTTATAATGTAATCCACATTTGCATATTTCTGAAGGTTTTAGTGTACATTGCAGTTGCATAAATAAAGCTGATGCTTTTATATAATTGTTTCAAAAAGTAACTGGGTGTATTACACCCACGATAGTAGTGGCGTTATAAAATTGCTGGATGCTTAACACCCATTATTAGTAATGAAGTTTTATTTTTTATAAATTACATTTATATATTTGTATTCACTTTTTTGCGATAATTTTTTGAATAACGTATAGAACATTTACTTAGTAGAAAATCCTTAAAAATTATGCTCTAGGATAACTAAAAAATTTTTATAACATTAAATTTGTTATATCTTAAACTGATAAAGTTAGAAGGACGAAATTCAAGGATGTAGTAGTGTACATATTATTCCTTAAGATATATTTTTTTCAATTTTTTTTTCCAATAGTTTTTGGAAATTTCCAAGGATATTCAAGGATAAAGTTTCAAAAGGACATTTTTAATACCTATTTGTCCTTTTGCACCAAAATATTAAATTTTCTAAGATTCTAAGGATTTTTTTGTTTCATTTGATACCCATATTGTTATTCTACAATGCGCTCAATTTTTGAAATAATTCCTTGAAATAAACATGTCCTTGAAATTTCAAAGTCCTTTTAAAAAAAATCCTGACGTCAGAGAGAAAAACTAAAAACGCAGTTTTACTACATTTGGCCCCTATTTTCGCAAGTATATCGATTTTTTCGTGTGTTTGGAAATTTCTTGATTTTTGTCGCACGGTGTAACCTTAAAAAGTAGCAGGTATATTGTTGATTTTTGTTTGAGTTTTTACGCAAAATTTTACCTCGGTCCGAAAAAAATTATTAAATAATTATTTATTACTTATTTTTTCAGCTTTCTGAATCACTAAGCCCAAGAAGCATATCTTGAATATTATGCAAGTTGTGGCAATTTTTCCAATGCAACTTTTTATTTCATCTGTCTTTTTTTTTTAAATGAAGTGTACATAAACAAATGTTTTTATTAAAAAAATGAATTAACAAAATTATGCAATTTATTTTTTCTTTTAAATGTTTTGATGCTGTGAATATGAAAAAATTTGGTTTTTGTTTATTTTACCTCAATGGATAAGTAAAACGGATAATCAAAAGTTGTGGGTGGATTACACCCCTGGTTAGTAATGGCGTTATGAAATAGACGATAGTAATGGAGGGTTAATCTATGAGAACTGTTGAATAAATCAATTATAATCGTTTTCCATTAGTATGAAAATAACTTTAAAAAGGTTTGTTTCTAATCTGCCAACATTCAGCAGCCGATGTCTAGGTTTTTGGCGCAGTAATATTCATTGATCATCATAAAATAAACATAAATTAAAAAAATTCTGAAACCAAAACAAAGCTGCGTAAACATTATGGAGAATGTGCCACATCATATGAAATGATTGACAAGGGGCTTCATTGACCGCTCCGGGACGATTTAATAACTAATTTAGTAACTCGGCATACGGTCGATAAAATAAACAACCTTGCTTAGACTTATGTATTCATGTGTCAATTAAATATTTTATGTATGTTGAATGGTGCAACAAATTCTTTAACTAATAAAGAGGAGTATTAAAATTTGTGTATCCTAAATTCATGAAGTTAGAAGGACGAAATTTGAGAAAGTGGTAGTGCACATATTAGTCTTTCAGACATATTTTTTTGCAAGAAAACTACTGGAAATTTTCAAGGATATTTAAGGATAAAGTTTTAAAGAAACATTTTCAATACTTATTCGTGCTTGTACACCAAATTTTTTTATTCTTTTTTTTCTCTTTCTTTTGATATTCTAAATAATTGAAATTTCAAATTCCTTTTAAAAAATCTTGACGACAAACCGAAAAACTTAAAACCCAGTTTTACTATATTTATTCGATATGGTCGTGTGTTTTCAAATTGTTTGATTTGAACTAGAAGGAACTGACCTATTTTTCTTAAATGTACGCGGAACACTTTGTATTGATTAGACAACCTTATTCAATCAATTAGATGCCACTACATACCACGGAGAATTTTGTATACCATACATTGGCAATTGCAATATCAAAATTATTTGTATTTCTTCAGAAGATTAAACATGAAGATTTATGGTTCCAAGGTCTGAAAACAAGACTTGCTGGAACAAAATTTTCATCGAGTTCTAAAGCCTTTACAACAATTAATCCATATTTTCAGTTATTTGATAGTTTTTTTGGTAAGGCATAAAAAGTTGAAATATCATTGGACCAATTGAACAGAAGGACTATGTTAAAAACGCCATAGAAATCAGAATCAAAAATTCCACACTTTGTAAAACTTATCACAGACTTAATACGATGATACAATTGCGGGTTCAAAGCAAAAAGGGATTGAAATACTTTCACTTGTCAGTTTTCCGAGAATCAAAGTCTGACGAGGTCAATACTGAGTTACGATTTTAAAGAGAGAAAATGCCTGGAATAGAAAATGGACAGAAAACTGTCTAAAGCCTCAATTGACATCTGTACAGTCGGTTCAAATTTAGAAAATAGGAACATTTTCCCACAGAAAACTGAGGCATAAGCTTCCAATTTGCTCAGCTGGATGACCGTAGCATGTTTTTAACTAAAGTAATGGCCACACTGACCTTTTTTACTTAATTTAATTAATCATTGTCATTTAACTAAATAAATTGTGATCATGTGACATGTTGCTCTAAGATGTGCTATGAACTTAAGTTATGGTTGCTTTCCCCTCAGAATTGTTGTTGCTTCTCCAAGAACTTTGCAAGAAATTTGCAGGTTAAACTTTATTGGTTATCGAGTATCATAAAGGCATCACAGACAACTGTAATAAGTTCAATGAACAAGCGAGATTGAAAGCCCTATTCAATGCATCTAACAGCTCCAATCACACCAACATACTATGGGCCAACCAACCTGCAACTTGGCCAGGAATTTAGAAAACAATTTAGACTTCTCCTCCTTACTAGCCTTAAGGAGCTTTCTGCTCTAAACGTCAGTCAATTTAGCAACATTTTTATTAGAATCCTCGTGATACCCAGCGCTGTAAATGGAGATGTTGCACCGTCCCAATCTGATATCGTAATGAGCAGTGGCGCACACAGGATTAAATTTTGGGAGGAGGTGCTTCCGCACATAAGCTTTGAGCCCAATATCAGTTGAAGCCATATTTACAACCGAAAATGTTTACAAGATATAAATATTTAGGAGGGGTTTGAGCCCCCAAACAACCCCTTGCGTGCGCCACTGATAACGAGTCATCTTTTGTGCTAATGGGAGCTTTCAATAGTAGACAAAGGCTCCAACTCTGTCCTTCCTTGGATGGGTTTCAAAGTGGGTTAAACGTTTATGCTTGAGATGAGTTGGTTATTTTTTTATTTTTTTATAAGTTAATAAATAAATAATAAATAAATAAGTTATAAATTTCAAGAAGTAGTCTTAGTAAAATTAACTTTTTTATGAAATTATAATCTATCTTTTTTAGAAAATCATTCAGCAAAATTTTTGTAACCTAAGTGCTCCGTTTTTTTTATTAAACCTGAAAAAACGACTTGAAGCTGACGATAGCAAAGCTTAAAAAAATACACAAACTTAAACGATGTTTTATCAAAATTTTCCCTTAATTTTTCCCCCTCAAATGTTTTCGTGTTTTTAGTTTTTAATTTTAAAACTTTAAGTTCTTTGACTCATCATGACTTTAATTCATTTAAAATTTCACCTAGTCTTCATTTTAACTGGAAAAAGTGAAATTACTTAAATTTAAAAAATTCGAAAATACAACAAAAAAATTTTTTTAATGTTTTCGTGTTTTTAGTTTTTAATTTAAAAAATTTGAGTTCCTTCACTCATCATGACTTTCATTTAAAATTTCACCTAGTCTCCATTTTCGCTGGAAAACTGAAATTACTTAAATTTAAAAAATTTTAAAATAAAAAAAAAATAAAAAATGTTTTTGTGTTTTTAGTTTTTAATTTAAAAAATTTAAGTTCTTTCACTCATCATGACTTTCGTTCATTTAAAATTTCACCTAGTCTCTATTTTCACTGGAAAAAGTGAAATTACTTAAATTTAAAAAATTCGAAAATAAAAAAAATTAAAACAAATGTTTTTGTGTTTTTCGTTTTTAATTTTAAAAATTTAAGTTCTTTTACTCACCAAGACTTTCATTTTAAATTTCACCTAGTCTCCATTTTCACAGGAAAAAGGGAAATTACATAAATTTAAAAAATTCTAAAAGTAAAAAAAAATAAAAAAAAAGTTTTTGTGTTTTTAGTGTTTAATTTTAAAAATTTAAGTTCTTTCACCCAACATGACTTTCATTCATTTAAAATTTCACCTAGTCTCCATTTCCACTGGAAAAAGTGAAATTACTTAAATTAAAAAAATTCGAAAATAAAACAAATGTAAAAAAAATTTTTCGAGTTTTTAGTTTTCAATTTAAAAAATTTAAGTTCTTTCACTCATCAAGACTTTCATTTAAAATTTCACCTAGTCTCCATTTTCACTGGAAAAAATGAAATTACTTAAATTTAAAAAATTAAAAAATAAAAAAAAAATTAAAAACAAAATGTTTTTGTGTTTTTAGTTTTTAATTCTAAAAATTTAAGTTCTTTCACTCATCAAGACTTTCATTTAAAATTTCACCTAGTCTCCATTTTCACTGGAAAAATAAAATTACTTGAATTTAAAAAATTCTAAAATTTAAAAAAAATTTAAAGAAAATGTTTTTGTGTTTTTAGTTTTTAATTTTAAAAATTTAAGTTCTTTCACCCATCATGACTTTCATTCATTTAAAATTTCACCTAGTCTCTATTTTCACTGGAAAAAGTGAAATTACTTAAATTAAAAAAATTCGAAAATAAAAAAAATTAAAAAAAAATTTTTCGTGTTTTTAGTTTTCAATTTAAAAAATTTAAGTTCTTTCACTCATCATGACTTTCATTCATTTAAAATTTCACCTAGTCTCCATTTTCACTGGAAAAATTAAATTACTTAAATTTAAAAAATTCTAAAAGTAAAAAAAAATAAAAAAAAAAGTTTTTGTGTTTTTAGTCTTCAATTTTAAAAATTTAAGTTCTTTCACTCATCATGACTTTCATTCATTTAAAATTTTACTTAGTCTCCATTCTCACTAGAAAAAGTGAAATTACTTAAATTTAAAAAATTCTAAAATAAAAAAAAATATGTTTTTAATGTTTTTGTGTTTTTAGTTTTTAATTTAAAAAATTTAAGTTCTATCACTCATCAAGACTTTTATTTAAAATTTCACCTAGTCTTCATTTTTACTGGAAAATGTGAAATTACTTAAATTTAAAAAATTCGCAAATAAAAAAAATTAAAAACAAAATGTTTTCGTGTTTTTAGTTTTTAATTTTAAAAATTTAAGTTCCTTCACTCATCATGACTTTCACTCATTTAAAATTTCACCTAGTCTCAATTTTCATTGGAAAAATTAAATTACTTAAATTAAAAAAAAATTCGAAAATAAAAAAAATTAAAACAAATGTTTTTGTGTTTTTAGTTTTTAATTTTAAATTAATTTAATTTTTTCACTCATCATGACTTTCATTCATTTAAAATTTTACCTAGTCTCCATTTTCACTGGAAAAAGTGAAATTACTTAAATTTAAAAAATTTAAAAATAAAAAAAGGAAAGAAAAAAATTCAAAAATAAATAGTTTTCTTCTTCAATCAGATCAATCCGACAAAACACTGGCAAGTTGCAAATAACTAAAAACAAATATGAAAACGTCTTGAATTTTATTAGCCACTAAAAATAATGTAAGCCATAGAAATAGAAATTCATTCCCACACATTTTTGTTTTTGTTAAAAATTGTTAGATTCGTGTTCGGGTTAGAAAATTATGATAATGATTTTAGCAGTGAAAATACAAAACCTAAAAAGTTTCACTTACCTCTTCCAACAACTTTTGACTATCTGAATTTCGAATCGTTGCAACAAGGCCTACAAACAATAAATAACAACCGTTTTTTTTGGACAAATTGCCAAAGAATTTGCAAAAATGCTCAAAAATCTGCTAACGTTGACAATGAGGAAAATGTTGCTTCCTCGTGTAGTTGTAGATTATTGTTGGCGCACAGACGGAATCGATTTGGAGGGAGTGTTTTTTTAATGTTTTACATACATTCGACAAATCAGTCAATGCAACGGATTTTGATTGCCACAATTTTGGGCCGTTTGCGCGGGAAACGGCGGCGCCGGATTTCGTGTAAGCTGAGTGCTCGTTGGCAAAAAGCTCTGACCGGAGCTTTGGACGTAAAGTTGTTGCGCTGCAAAGCTTTGAGCTGCACACACGCGGCGGCGAGCAGTTAATGGAGCGCACGCGGGCCACCACTTGACACCGAATCACAGCAAATACAAAAACAACAAAAACAAACAGCAAGCAGCTGGAATGCCGGAGCTGACGATAGCAAAAAAAATCGCGTCTGACAATGCCTCGTGCGGGGTTGAGGCGGTGCGGCACTCGTGGCAAGGACGATTCGCGGCCCAGCCTCAGCAAATAATAACAACAGCAACAACAACTCCGACGACGATAAAAGAGCACAGCGTTAACCGCTTCACGGCACGAGCTGACAACTAAACACACAAACAAAACAACAGAGCCGACAAAACGCGACACGGAAGCTTTCGCCGCACGGCAGGCGAAAGGCGAAAGGCGCGTGCAGAATATGTGTGTGCGAGCACAAATGTCAGCGGGCGGCAATGCCAACGGCAACGGAAAAACGTGTAATCGAAGCAACACGCTGACAAATTACGCTGCGAACGGACGCGTCAATTAATTGCGAACTTTGGCAATGCGGTTTGCGGTTTTAATTGGCGGCCGAAATGCGTTGAAATATTTTTATGGGAATTCAGAGCAAGCGGAGGCAGAGTACAAAGCTGAAGGCGAGGATATAAACTGAGGCCAGCAGCGCGCTCAGCAGTTGGCAGAGTGCGGCGTGAACGCACAGCAACACACCAACAGCAACAGCATCGTCAGCGGCGGCGGCAGCAACGCGGCCAACAGCTGAGCAGCAACGAGCCAGTCACGAGGCGCTGCTCATTTCGACGAATTGCACGCGCCGAAACTGGGCGAGAGAGCGACCGAGCGCCAGGACTCGAGCACAGCCACACAGGCAGACAGCAGATGGCCTCGGCTGCCTCATAACAACAACAACAACACCGAGACGAAAAAAACACAACATTAGCGCGAAGAGCGCAAAAGCTCCGCGTAATTGCCTCGAACGCTTTGCTGCACTTAAGTTTCATTTAACGGCTACAAAAGGCGCATATTTTCCACATTAGCCGCCACCATCATTCGGCGCCGATCAACGCAGCTGCACCCCAACGACTGCAGCACGTGTGAGACGACCCAGTGCGGCGTCTAATTGCTGCATTGCACGTCTTTTCTCGCGTCATTCTTTGCTTTCTTCTCTAATTTAAATGCAAATCTGCACTCAGCCGAAACGCGACGACAGCAGCGAAGCGCAATGGTAGCTGTGTTGTTGTTGTTCAAAACTGTGAAGCATATAAATTGGCTGTGATGTGCTTAAAGGCCCGCCCGGCCTGTCGTCCTGATGCTTTCGCTTAGCCACCGCATATGCTCGGACCGCGCTTATGTTGTCTTTGTGCAGCGATTTCCTTTTGTTGTTGTTGTTGTTGTTGTTCGTTGTTGTTGACATTTTTTTGTAGTTATATGAAGTGTTGCCACTAGATGTTAGTAGATAATTTGTCATGTTTTTCTTGCTCAGCTGCAAGTGACTCTAACTCTTACGAAGGTTGTACGGGGCGTATGAGTAATTTTTATAATACAATGTATGGGAAACTCGCAGGGCACCGCGGCTTTGCACGCAAGTTTGAATTCAATGGGGTCAATAAATCAAGTTCTTCTTAACCCTTTGTTGATCCCGTCAGATTTTTATGAAAAAAATACTCATCAAATTATTTCTTGTTTGAAGTGATTTCACCACATTTGAAGTCAATTGGCGCATTAAGTCATGTTTCTCCTGTATAAACTTTTAATCTATCGTTGACCCCGTCAAATTATTATTTTCGAAAAAATAAAAAACACATGTTAAAATATTTCTCACTAAGAGTACTTTCACCAAGTTTGAAGTTAAAAGGCCCACAAAGTCATGTTTCTCCATACAAAAGCTTCTCCTTCGATGACCTCGTCAGGGTTCGATTTTCAAAAAAAGTGAAAAACACGTATCGAATTATTTCGCATGTTAAGTACTTTCACGAAGTTTAAAGACAATGGGCATGTTTTTTCACAGTTTCTTCATACAAACACTTAACCCGTCGTTGATCCGGTCAGATTTTGAATTTCGAAAAAATTAAAAACACGTATCGAACTCTTTTACATATTAAGTGTTTTCACTGAGTTTGAAGTCAAAAGGACCATCAAATAATTTTTCTTCATACAACCGTTCATCAAACCAAGGGTTCATCCCGTTAGATTTCGATTTAAAAAAAAGTGAAAAATACGTATCGAATTATTTCTCACTAATAGTACTTTCACCAAGTTTGAAGTCAAAAGGCGAAAAAATCATGGTTCTTCATACAAACTTTAAACTAGTGTCCGACCGAAACCACTTTTTTGGGCCGAAACCGAGACCGAATATTCGGTCGGACACTACTTTAAACCCTTGGTTCACCCCTTTAAATTCTGATTTTGAAAAAATGAGAAACACGTGTCAAATTATTTTTAATTTAAAGTATTTTCACCAACTTTGAAGTCAATAGGCCAATCGGTTCAGGGTTTTTTCGTAGTCTTTCCGTATACGAATCTTAACCCTTGTTTCACCCCGTTAAATTTTGATTTTCGAAAAATTGAAAAATATGTGTCGAATTATTTTTGATTTGGAGTATTTTCACCAAGTTTGAAATCAATAGGCTCATTAAATCGCATTTCTTCATACAACACCTTAACCCATGTTTTCCCTTTTAGACCCCAAATTTCAAAAAATCCCTTTTTAACCCTTTCGCTATTTTGTTGCCATATGGCAACATGCTAATTTGTGGACGTCTGCATCCTCTATGGTTGCAAGAAAACACTTTTTTTTTTGGTCTTTAGAATAGTTTGAAGTTTTAGGAAAAATACGAAATTAATAAACTGAATATTTAAGTTTCAAGAAGAGAAGTATACACGTTTTTCTAATGGTATATCTTGACATAGTAAAGGAAGAAGAAGCAGAAAAAATTAGAGAACTTTTTAATTTTACGTTTTCTTTCAATTTAGATACTTTTTTTTTAATTTTGGCTGAAATAAATGAAGAAATATTCAAATTTTCGTTATGCGTAAAAAGTTTTATGTTTAAGTAATTATTACAGCCACAACGATGTGGTTGCTCTCATGGGAAAACACTCTAAAATACAGGGTCCGAGTATAAAAATTAAAAAATTTCTTATGGAATGTTGCTAATATAAACACATAGAAGCCTAAGACGTAAAATTTAAAATTTTAACTTTCCCCAGTAAAAACCTGTAGCGAAAGGGTTAACGAAGGTTCGTTTTTCAAGATGTACCTACACTTTAAATTTCATGTTTGTAGCTTCAGCGGTTTGGTCTGGGCAATGATGAATCAGTCAGTCAGTCAGTCAGGGCAAAAAATTATAATCGTGGCGGCTCCTTGTGGCTCTTTAGTCAGTGCATTAAATCACTAGTCAGAGTGCCGTGGGTTCAAAAATCCATGTCTCTAAGTCCAAACTTAAGTCAAGTTGTAAAAAGTGAGTGCTATAGTTTTTGCACTCGCAGTTTATTTCAGCCCACTGTGAGACTCTTTATGAAGTATCACTTTGGTTTCATAGTACAAACCACTTCGAGAATATCAAAGTTTGAGTAATTGTTTATGTTCTACTACTCGAATTTCTTACTTTAACAATTGGACTCTTTGAACGACTCAAACATTTAAAAATTCAAGCAATCTAAAAAACTGATGGATCCAAATTATCATACCATATTTTTTCAATCTTAAAGGCAATTAAAGTTGAGAGTTTTGATTGAGATTGATAGATGATGAAATTTTTAGGGCCAGTCTTCGAGTGCGAGTAAAATAACTTTCGTGTTTTTTTAAGCATTAAGGAATTTGGAAAAAGCGCTGAGGAAGGTCCTGAGAGCAGTGGCGCAAGCAGGATTTCTTTTTGGCGGGTCAAGTTTTCAATTTTTTTATACCATTTAAAATCATGTTTTTGCCCCTAAAACATTCCTTGCGTGCTCGCCACCTTCATGCAATCATAACTGACGTCGCTCTAATATTTACAAATATTTTTATTCATACAAACACCTACACACTCACATCTTCGTATTGGCAGTCGGAAAGTGAAAATGCTTATTTATTGCTCGATTACGAAACGAAAAGCTTCGCCAATATCGCCAACATGGACGTTATTGCAAATAGTGTCAGCCACTTGCTTCGTTTACTGCAAAAGCTTTACGGCCAAGTAGGAAAATGTTTGGCAAGAAAAAGCTTTGTGTGCACTTGCACACAAATAACAAAAATAATAAACTAAATGCCAGCTAAAATTTTTAATGCCAGCTGATTTCTTTAATTATAAATTTGAACAAAGTGTTGCACTAATGGCAACAATAGTGAGTACGAATGGAAACGGTAAGACGCCGCAAAGTATGCATTATTGGCGCCCACTTTCTTCACACTTCTCATTCGTCATATTTGGCAACACAAATCATGTTTGAATGTGTGTGTGTTTATGTGTGTGTAGCAATATCACAACAAAACACAATGTCAAAGAGGTGCGAATTGAAATAACAAGAATAACCAGAAAACGACAGCAACAATAACCACAGTGGCCGGCGGTTGACAGCAGCTACAGTCGTATCACTGATGGCAGATAAGTTGAAGCATGCAGCAGCAAGCGCCGTGCAAAGGAAGAATGCACATACACACACACACATATTTGCACAACCACATATGCACATTCATGCCTTAACCTACTTGACTCAAGCCTCGTTTAGACACTCGTGCGGTATGAGTTGTGCGCGCTTTAGTTCACATAATTGCGGTAGGAAAGAATAGTTAATAGTTTCCCTAAGCCGCTTCAAGCTGATGGGCGAAGAATGACGAGGTGTTCGAGAGTTGTTGTGTGTGTGTATGTGTGCCAAATAATTGATCTATGCATTCCTTGCTGAGGTAAGTGAACCAGATGCGTTAATAAATCTTTATCAGTTTTCGTTACCTTTGCATCATCAAGGATCATCAACGAAGAGTACCTCAAAAAGGACAAAACATTGCAGAAATTTCTGACACTGTTTCAGGACAAAAGTAGATCGCAACATCGAACCATTGAGTTGTGTTATTTTCTCAGTCCCTGATTTTTTTATGACAATCCACAGTTATTCGACTTCATACAACCGCGGGACAAAATTAGAAGGAGTGGTCCGTTCTTCATAAAATTTGGAAAACTAGTTAATCATGGTCTGCTGAATAGAAATCTCCATTTGGTTTTTGGCAATGCCTGAGACTTAAATTTGCAAATTTTGTCATTTTTGGAGAGCTATAGCATCAAATGTGTTGGCTAGATTTTTTAGATTTTACATTTAATCGGTAACGTCAACATTGATAATTGCAAAGAGTAACAGAAATTGTCTTAGGACCCTTTAGTTTTGCAATAAAAACGATAATAATAGATGTATGTTTTGCATTTGTGCAGATTTTTTCATTGTTCATGCTGATTGCATACTTTTAGGGATAAATAAAATAAATTTTGTCGAAAAAGACGTGCTTAGAATTGAATTATTTTCTGAGATCGGAAGATATCGGAGGATGTAATTACATTATCCGACAAAGAAAGAATGCTTCTTAAAATTAAAAAAATCCAGGAACATACTTTCACATACTTTTTAGATATTTGGTATTTTTCAGATTTTTAATTTAGAAAAATATTTTAAATTAAAAGTGAAGTCAAAGCCTCAGCTTTGCAAATTTTGAGAAAACATAAAAAGCGAAAATGGCCACATCATTTCTTAATCTATATTGAAAATTTTAGCAACTTCTTAGTAACCATGTATTTTAAAAATATTCTTTACTCAAAAGACTAAAAAACAGAAATTATGTGTTTAAAATTTTTTGTGAAAAAAGTTCCGACTTTGAGCAGCTCTTGCACTTGCACTAATTATTTTTTCGCACAGATTTTTTGGGGTTTTCTTAGTTGGAGTTTTACCTTTCAAATGACATCAAAATCGTTAAATTGGGAGAGCATAAATTTTTTGAATTTCCTTAGTTGGAGTTTTACCTTTCAAATGATTTCAAAATCATTAAATTCTGAGACTATAAATTTTTTGAATTTTGTCTATGGAACGAATCACTGTGCGGCGCTGCAAATTCCACAGCTACTAATTCAATTTTAGCCACAACATACGCGGCTAATTGTATTACAATGCAGCAGGCATTTGCCGTTGCGGCCGCACTAGCAGCGAGCGCGCCTCGAGCAAAATTTCCCCCGCGGGCAGTGTTGAGATGTTCAATGCACCAGACGGAAAGTGGCCAACTTGTGCTGACAGATGTGCAGCGCACGAAATGCATTTGAGTGAATGTGTATATATGTGTGTGTGTGTGTGTCCGACTGAGAGTGTGTGCGTGTGTGTGTGTGTGTCCTGTCGGGATAATTACGTTGCCTCAGAGCGCACGGCGCACAGTGTTGCGAGTAGTGACAAAAATGCCAAAATGCAATTGTATAAGCTCAAAAATCTGAGTATGAGGTTTTGTTGGAAATACTTCAATTAAGAGAAATCCGAAGTTTTATGAAAAAAGATTGGATAACATAGAAGTTAAGAGCTCTTAAAGGTGAAAAAAAATTGTGTATGTACAAACAGCAAATTTTTGCTTTGACTTTGAGGTTGAATATTTCAAAATAAATTATGAGCAGGTTCCTAAAAGTTACTATTGTCGTAAGTTTAATATAATTTAGGTCTGACAAGACTAATATTTTGCCGATTACTTTCACCTCTGAGCAGTACCGTTATGATGAAAATGAAGTAAAAAAACGAGTGAATAAAAAGTGAGTTCAAACTTTAAAAGTGATTTAAAAAAAAACGTTAAATATCACTTTTGAAATTTTCTGATATTTTGTTTCGGCAAGTATGTGCATTATGCTGTACAATTTTCAGCTGCGCATGTTTGCGCGAATGCAAGTTATTAGCATTTTTCGGTGAAGACTTGAGTGCAAATTCGCGATATTTTCACCGTTTGGTTGAATGCCAATAGCAATCGGTCAAATAATGGAAAAATTTTTTGAAGATAGCTTTCGAAAATCAATTACGATTACTATTATATTCGAAATAGAGGGAATAATGGAGTTTACACTTTGTACACTTTGATTTTTTTTTCGCACAGAACCAAAAGTTGACAATCTTACTACTTCACTTGTATGGGAGGCGCCCTCTGGTGGTAAATTTTTTAATTTAATTAATTTTGTATTTTTGGCATTCATGAATGTTGACGATTGTTGAATAAATCATTCAAATCAGTTCAGTACTTTCCCAGATACGATGTTTCTTCGCTTACTTTACTACATTTACAAGTGTGGAGCCAGTTCCATTGAAAATTACTAGTTTTGTATGGCAGCCACCTTAAGAGTTGGATGTAGCGGTTAGGTGTGTATAGAAAAAATATTTGGAAGGAAAAATAAATGGGGGTCAGTCTTACATACGGTACGTCTAGGACCAACCTGAGAGCAGCGGGAGCAGACTTTTTAAAAACCATGATTTTGTATGGGAGCCTCATTAAAGGTTAGAGATAGGGGTTAGGTATGTTGGAAAGAAATATTCAGGAGGAAATATTAGTGGGGTCAGTCTAGGATTTTAAACCTCTAAGAGCAACTTCAGAGCAGCTGTGGAGCAAATTATCGAGATTTTATTTTCAACCACTTTTGAAAAAAGCGCATTTTATCTTTATACACATTTATAAATAATTTTATATTAAAATACAAATATTTTTAATGTAGCTTTTATAACTAAGATAATTTTCATTGTTAATATGAAGTTTTTTCAAATCCGTTTGTATGGGAGGTGGTCGAAGTTTTGGTTCGATTTCATTGAAATTTTGCACAGTACGTTCTTTACTCATACAATAACTGTATACCAAATTTCATTTATATACGACCACTCCTTCTATTTTTGTCACTCCGCTATATGAACGCGCAACACTGTGCGGCGCCGCGCGGCATTTCCGCTGCAATTATGCTTGTACCATCGATTGTTGTTGCCAATGTTGTTGCTAATGTTGTTGTTGTTGTTAGTGTTGAGTTAATGAAATTTGTGTTAAATGCATTGGAATTAGTCGCGCAACCGCTAAACTGTGCTCACGCGCTGCTAATAAAGCGAGGTCAGCCACCTGATGAGCGTCAACGTTGACATTGCTGCTGCAAAAAGTTTATTAGGTATTTTTTACACCATATTTATATGATTTTTTTTTCAAAACTTCAAAACAATTTTGCTCCAATAATAACAAGAATTGGCGCTGCAGGTGTTGGCTGTCGCTTTTTTTATTAATTTTTTTTTCTTTTTACTGCTGCCCGAACTTGAGCCGCGCACTTTACCTAACCGCAAACCCAATGCGGATATTCGTCCCAGACACTCGCTGTAGGTAAGCAATGTAAACGATACCAGAAGCGAGGACAGAGCGGGTCACAGTGAATGGAATACCGTCGCAAAAGTTTAATTAAACGCGTTGACAGTGCGAAATGTCACACGAGAACTTCATTTAATTGTCTACGGGTGTGCGTGTGTGCGTGTGCCAGCGAACCAGCGAGCGAGTATAAGGACGACCCATCGCATGGACTGGATGGACATTTAATTACACGCCGGATAGGGCAGATGATCTTTGTGTAAATTCCATTGCAGCTGAATACTTTGTAGGATGCAGCTGCGCTCGACGCATTAGAGTGAAATTCTCGTTAGACATTTCTGGATTTGAAGGCATATAAGACAGTAAGAAAGTGAGAAAGGAAAAGAGAAAAGAATTGCGAAAAATAAAACTAGTACTTGGATCAGTTTTGGACAATATTTGAGCCACTTTTTATTGCTTTGAAATTGTTTTAAACTCTTTAAATTTTTAACGAAAATAAAAGGTGCATGCGAAAAAAATGGTCACAAGAAAAAACGCGCTCTTTTGTCATATTCTGCTGGCGCAATCTGTTGCTGTGTACATACATTTGAAAGGCCTATCCTTCACTGACAGGCTATCAAAATTTCATGACAGTTGGTTCAGTACAAGCCGAGTTTTCGTGCCAAAAGTGACAGTCTGTTTATAGCATGGGCCAGAAAATGAGCTTCAAACAAAGAGCCAATAATGAGTTGTTTTTTTTTAAACTTGATAAAACTTTTACCGAAACATTCAGTTTGATGAAACAAGTGTATGGTGATGATTGCTTATCTCGTGCCAGAGTACATGAGTGGTTTAAGCGGTTCCAGGACGGTCGTAAAGACATAAAGGACGATATACATCCAGGTCCTTTCAATACCGTGGTTACGCAAACTAACATAAAAAAGTGCGTGAATTCATTAAAAATGAGCCAACTTCAGCATTGCGATACATGGAAATGGAATTAAATCAGCCTTATCGGGAGTTTCACGTGAACAAGATTTCGCCTCACTTTTTTTTGTTCACCCGAAAAATAAATTGTCATCGGGAGTTTCGCCCGAATGAGATTTCACTTCGAATCAGCTGTGGCGAATCGAACAAACAAAAACGTAATTTTGACAGCTGTGAAAAAAGTGCAAAAAATTAATAAAACAGGCAAATAAAAGCAAATAAGAAGGTTTTGCGAATTTTTTTTGTAATAATGCATAGTATAGCGTTGCGACTCATGTGCGAGGAAGAGGAAATGGCCCAGGAACGAGCAGTTCGCAGGCAATTAAGAGATCGTTCCAATCCTCTGGAGTTGCGCGAGCCATTGTGAGATTCAAAATCGTTGCTTTTTAACTTTTTTGCAGTAATAGGCCAATGTTTTCCAGATTTCAACAATACTACAACTCCTGTTGTACCTCCAGTTCCTTTAGAACCACTTCGCCAGAAGTCATTTTAGCAGACTTTCTTCCACTACTTCGGGTGCCCGGAGGAGTTCGCTGCCCGAAGTTGCTGCATGTTACTTCGCTTTGGCGCAGAGGAGCAGAAGGTAGGCAGTCGCTACTACCAGCTGCAGCATCCAGGGATTGGTCGCTTTCTTCAACTTCATCGGCTAGTAGAATAAAAGTGTATTATAATAGAATAAGAGATTGTGTTAAATAATAGAATATTTTCGGTTTCACTTGGCTCTTCATTCTCTTTGTCCGTCCTTTTTCTTTTTGGAGCTGGAGGTAATCCGTAGGACTGTGCCGCACCAACGCCCTCCACTGCTTCCTTCATCCCAACGAGCTGAAAAATTGCCTCTTCCGTTGGGGAAAATTTCTGCGTCCTGTTGGGCCCACCTCCAGTTCCTCGTTCCAGTGCTTTGTTTATGGCGGCCTTCTTTCGCACGTACCGTTTTTAGTCGGCCCAAACCTTAATAAAAAAAAAACAGTTAATTACACTGTGCGTGAAATTTGCCCTCAAAAATTTAGACATGGGGGGACCTACTGGGTGAGTTTCCTATAGGTATACTGAGTTGAGATCCACCAGCCGTTTGGTAAGATTGGCTCTAGTTTATGAGAAATCCGACTTTGAAGTTTGGAAATTTCGTCAAGTTTGTCGCTTAAGTAGGTCCTAAATCGTTTCGAATATCGCTTTACTGTCTTCGGCAAGTTTGTAGATATTTTAACGACCAACACATTTGCTTAAGACACCAATCCAAAAAAATACATTCAAACTGTGTAATTGCGATATGTGCATTTCTTGCGCAGCGCAACGTGGCGTATGAGTGTCATTTAATTATAACACTCAAGCGACAAACTTGACGAAAATTACCAAACTTCAAAGTCGGATTTCTCATAAACTAGAGCCAATCTTACCAAACGGCTGGTGGATCTCAACTCAGTATACCTATAGGAAACTCACCCAGTAGGTCCCCCCCATGTCTAAATTTTGGACTTGCACAGTGTTATCGGCCGCATACATACTATATGTGTATGTACGAGTAACTCAATTTTTACTTTCTTCCACTCCACTTCGCTTTTCATTGGAGGGCCGTCAGATTCCTCCAAAACTCTGCGAATTTTTTCCCGGCTTCCTTTTATGAAACCTCTCGCATTATTTGCTTTATTTTCGCTTTATTTGTCGTTTTATTCCTAAAATAAAAATTAACTGTGGCTGCAATGTAAATTGCTTGTGCATCAAAATCAATAACTAACAATAAATAACATGTCGTTTGTTTATTGTTCACGTTCAAAATATAAGTGAAAAATTTTCCGTTAAATGACAAAACATTTCACACGGCATAAGAGTTGCCGATAGGAGAAATTTCTTTCGAACATGCCGAAAATTTCGGGCGAAACTCACGATAAGGAGAAAAGTGAAAAGTGAAATATTCCACCCGAAATGTTGTTCACGTGAAACTCCCGATAAGGCCGAATATGTCCAAAAATTCCATTCAGCGCTTTTTGACCGACCATTTAAATTTTCGGAAGTTGTGTGCGCGTTTTCTGTCACACAAATTGACTAATTACTGCGAATCGCTGTGAATTCAACATTACAAGGACCTCATTAGAGAGTCAAAAAAGGATCCAAACTTTAAATATTTGATTGTAACTGATGACGAGACGTAATGTTTTCAATATGATTCTGAAACCAAGCGGCAAAGTGCCGAAAAGAAGCACCGAGTCGATCTGGTACCGAAAAAAGTCATCTTGAGAAGTCAAAAGTAAAGTCAAGGTTGATTGGTTTCTACAATACGGAAGGCATTATTCACAAAGATTTTCTTCCAATTGGCCAAACTGTCAATGAAGTGTTTTATCGTATTTATCGTATTCGTCGTGTGACGCCACAATACCGTAAAAATGGAAGCTGACGCCTCTTACACCATAACGCACCGTCTCTTTGATCCAACTTGGTAACCCAATTTTTGGACAAAAATTCCATTTTTACCATCACCTGGCTTGGCTCCGTGTGACTTCTATCTGTTCGGTAAAATGAATTTTTTGATGAAAGGACAAACATATTTTGATGTTGATGCGATTCAAAAGGCGACGACCGACATTTAGAAAACGATGGATACATATGGCCTCAAAAAATCATTCGATGATCTAATTGATTGCGCAAAACGTTCTATCGAAGAAGAAGGAGAGGGTTTTGAATAAAATGAATTCATTTTCAATATCTACCACGCACGATTTATGCGCAAAAAAATTAAAATCCAAATTTGTCTCACAATTAAATTCTAAAGATTTTCAATTTCGCAAAGTCAAAGGCAACAAAGATGCTTAAATAGTTCAGCGAACGTTTGGCTTCTGAAAGGAAAGTTGAAACTAGACGAAAAGCATAAAAAATGGTACAAGCATTTAATCAACATCCTGGACGCTCCAACAAAAATATAACTAAAAAATACCCACTTTGTTGCACGGATATAAGAAAATAGTTCTTCAAGAGACAAAATCTTCAGACACATAGAGTTCCATTAACAGCAAACAGAAACCACAAAAAAAAAACACTAAATCTCTTGTGCACTGTTTTGACTTCATCACAATGGATGATAAAACTTATATCCCATTGACTTCAAGCAACTTCTTAGTTAACTATTCTAGACTGTTATGAAAAGAGTTCATCTTGCATAATGGTTTAAAACAAAAAAGAAGACAAGTTCGGGAATAAATATTAAGTCTGGTAATCACTAAAATCAATGTTTTCGTATTCACATGGGACAATAAACCAAGATATGTCAATGTTATGTCAATGCATATGTTAATGCTTACAGAAGCAACTTTTGCTTCTAGTATGTCCTTTCAAATATTCGGTCTGGTTTTGTTTAGATTTCAAGACCTGTCACTAGAGAAATTTGGCCTTGAAATGATACAAAGGTCCATTAACTTTACAAGTTTATTCCGAAGGAATCTAAGAAGTCTGACAAATTGTCCTAAACTTGGACCAATTAGAAAATTTCAAGTCATAATAGAGCGAAAATAACTATTACAAAAAATTACCAAATACAAAAAATTAATATTTTTTTATTTTATTTTTTTTATTATGTTATTTTTATTATTGAGTATCTTACAATTAAAATGAGAGCACAAGAAAATAATAATAATAACGCAAGCTTAAATGGATTAAGACGTCAACTGTAATTAATAAAAATCATGCGTGGCAACCAGGGGCGTAGCCAAGGGAAGGAAGGGCTGGGGTTTGGGTGTCAAAACCTCTCGAAGCCTATAATTATTCAACATTTTCAATCACTATGCGTGGAAGGTACGTTGCCACATTAGCCAATATTTTTTCATATTTTTTTTCAGTTTTCACATTTTTTTCACCTTTAAACATTAAAAAAATAAAAAGTAACAAAATAAAACTAAAAACTACACTGATATGTTTTTTTTAATAGTACTTTTCAGGCTCTAATAAGTGTTTTAGATCGTCGACCGGAATGTCCTTCGAATGTCGGTACAAGCTTTTTGGATGGCTTTTACGTTCTCATTGAATCTTTTTAAATAGGCAAATGCTTTTTTTTAAAGGTGAAACTCGTACGATGCCGCATAAGCTAAAAACTGGGAGTGGCTTATAGTAAAAATTGTACTTTTAATAAAAAAAATCAGTCACAAGTGTATAACGTTGAGATGGCGTCTTTCGATAGTCAAATGTTCAGTTAAAATGCTAAAAATTTATATTATTGAGAGGCTTAAGTTAAATTTTCAAGAATTTCAATGAAGATTATGTCTGGTCTATGATGAATTACCTCACAGTTTTGATAGAATCTGCGGTGATTGCTTATTTCAGTTGGCTTCAGTTTTTTTTTAAATCGCGTGCACCTCCCATGAACTTTAAATTTGGTTCATCAATTGAAATATTTCGGTTGAAGTTTTAACAATTTTAAAACAAAATTTAACCTTTCGACCCCGAATTTAACCCTGTGTCTCGATATTACTTTTTGGTATTTAAATCATGAAAAACTTTCCTAAGAAGTGTGCACACGACATTTGAAGTCGCCACGCCTCTTTGTAAGAGTTCTAGAGCTAGTTTACTTTTGAACAATTTTAGCTCAAAACGGGTTCAATAAATTTGTATCAATATTTTTTAATTACAGAAAAATTATTTAATATTTATGGAAATATACAAAATTATTACTTTTTGATTTTATTTAACCATTATTAAAGAAACAGGGTTTTGATCAAACGCGCCCAATTCGTAGACTTCAATTAGAACACAAACTTTCCCTGATATCGCTGCAAAGTATTGGAAATTATTTTATGGATAACACTAAAATTTTTGTAATTTGCTTTGAATTCACTTCTAAAAATATTAATTATTGGTGTCTACTTAAATTAAACCCATAAATCAATCGTAGCTTTTGCTATAAGATGACAAATAGGTGAAGTTGCGCTCAGGCAACTTTGCGGTCGAAAGGGTTAATATTAGCTTTTTGTTTTGTGCTAATTTTTGTACTGATGACATAAACATTCTTTCACTTGAGACCCAATAACTTCGCTTCCAGTGAACCAAATTTCATGAAGTTTTGACTAAAAATCGGGAAAAAATTTAAGTTTTTAATACATAAAATACTTACATACATAAAATAATACATAATACTTTAAAAAGTTTGTAATACTAAATTGGCAAAATAAATTTCAATTTCCCCTCCTCCCCATAACCAAGTTCTGGCTACGCCCTTGGCGGCCCCATATTGTTGGTTCTAACTTAAAACAATGATCCTTTACACATATATCCACGAAATGAGGAAATTTGATTACTTTTATAAAGCGCTGATTGCAGTCTTTTTGAAAATACATCATTTGCCGTTTTCCATTAATAAAAATGTTTTCTTCTCGACTACTTTTTTGTAAACAACTTTTATTCATAATAAGTTGTCTCGATTGAATTCGGCTATCCGGCAATTCGGCAAAATATTTCGCATCCTTTAACTTCATTGAAGTTTCAACATCTCTAAGCAACGTCAGATGACAGCCTCTTCTCACAGTTTCTCAGCTTCAAAACCCAAACAAACAATCACACTATCGAAAAAATTACTCCTAAAGACAATAGATTCGATATGGAAACCTTGTATTGTTCGGCCCAAAACACTGAGTTTTTGTGTCAGTATTAAATGCCACTGCCTAATCTACTATCCTTAAAATCGTATCCTTTCAATTGTGCACATATTTTGCTTGACCTTGATGCCATTAAAGACTCCACAAAAAGTGTTCACCCTGCTTCTTCGCCTCTGCTATTCCCTCCAGCGTTTGTTCACTACACCGAGTGCGCGCTGTCCACTACGAGGTCCTTTATTTTAAAGTTCCAGTAATGCATTACGTTGATGCAAATTTTCTTTTATTCACTATCGTACTTTAGTCCATTTCACTTAGTTTGGGGCGACTTGTCAACGACCAACACATTTAGCTTTAGCGCATTTTTGCTCAAATACATTATAACCGGAAACGGAAATGTTGCTTGCATAATAAATGATTTCGAAATTTTCCAAGTAATCGCAATGTCTGTGTGTTGGTTTTGTTGTTTGCATTGAATTTATTGCTGTATTTTTACTGTATGTCTGGCTATGTGACGGTATGTTGTTGTTGTTGTTTTCGCAGCGAATTGCGCCGCATCAAAGCGAACGGTGGTTCAACAATGGAATTTGACATTTGAGTAGGCCTCTCTCTGTTAACGTCACAAGGACGACGGTTCTTTATGGCGCAACATGCGGCCTGACATCGAGTGAAATTGTTTTTGCATCGCTGAGGGAGCCGCGTGCATAATCACTGCAGGCATTTCTATTTTTTTTGCTTGCAGCAGCGCAATGACAGCACCGTTCTGCACAGCTGCGACATTGTTGACATCTTCATGTAGATAATGATTTTGAAAGATAACACTACTCGACAAAAAATGGGTTAATCGCGTGCACTTAAAAACAAAATAAATTTCTAAATATTTTATATTTGAATCATATATTTAATATTTGTTTTATTATGTTTGTGTAATAATTTTTAATCACATATTTTTTATTTATAAATATTTTTATATTATTTTGAACCCTTTCGACCCCGAATTTTACCCAGTGTCTCGATATTACTTTTTGGTGTTTAAATCATGAAACATTTGCCTAAGAAGTGTGCACACGAAGTTTGAAGCCGCCACGCCTCTTTGTTAGAGTTCTAGAGCTAGTTTACTTTTGAACAATTTTAGCTTAAAACGGGTTAAATACATTTTGTATCAATATTTTTTGATTACAAAAAAATTATTTAATATTTATGGAAAAATACAAAATTATCACTTTTTGATTTTCTTTAACCATTATTAAAGAAACAGGGTTTTTATCAAAGGCGCCCAATTCGTAGACTTCAATTAGAACACAAACTTACCCTGATATCGCTGCAAATTATTGGAAATTATTTTGGGGATAATAGTAACATTTTTGTAACTTGCTTTGAAATCGCTTCTAAAAATATTAATTTGTTGGTGCTTAATTAAATTAAACCCATAAATCAATCGTAGCTTTTGCTATAAGATGACAAATAGGTCAAGTTGCTCTCAGGCAACTTTGGGGTCGAAAGGGTTAATATAATATATTATTTTGATTATTTTCACTCATTCCTGAATTTTATGTTTTTATAGAAATTTATAAATTACACTACTCGACATGAAAAATGCACCTTAAAATAAAAGTATTTTCTAGACTAACTTTGGGTCGCTGAACACGAAACTGAAAATGAAAAAAAATTGTTTAAGAAGGTTTTTCGAAAACTTTTTTAAAAACAATTTTTTCCCTGTTGTTTCAGTTATGAGAACATAACTCGTGAACGTCCGTGGTTCAGAAGATAATACCTTAGCCTTTCCAGTGATATATAGATTGTCGAAATCAGATGAAATTTGGGGAAGTTACTGACGCTGAAAATTAAAAAATTGTGAACTTTTCGACCATTAATTTTATAGATTTTTTTATAGATAAAATAAATTATCTCCTCTAGTTTTTGCAATCTATAATGAAAGATATATTTATTATTTGTGCAAATGTTAGACCTAACTTCAAAAGAATCGAAAGATAAATGAAAAAGTTATAAAGCACTGAGTGAAAACACCAACTTTACATTTATTACACTGTGCAACAAAAACAACATTTTTTTGAGACCCATCCAAATTTCGATATAGGCGTCAAACTAGAGGTCGTTCATAGTAAGCCGGCATAGTCAGTTTTTCATTTTCTGACCCAAAGTTGTTTTTAAAGGACTTTAAAATTTTAAGAACATACACATTTCAAATATTTTTTTTAAATATGTGCCATGATGATGATATAGATATCAAATGAAAGAGAAAAATTGTGTCCTTTTAACTAAATTTTCTATTTTAAACTTTCAGAACGAAAATAGATTAAAATTTAGATGTATTAAACTACAGACTTAGATCCAAGATATGTATTTTCCCCTTAACTGACATATTTATTTTGGTCCTGAAAGTTCAAAATATATTAGAAAACTTTCACCGTAGCAAAAGATTTGGTTTCCAATTCGGAGAACCTTAAATCTTTGGAAACTTTTAGTTGAGTGTCAAATTGCATATTAAAAAAATTAACAGTTCCTTGTATCCATCTCAAAGTGGTTTCGTAGATTTCAGACAGGACATTTTTTGTGGATTTTTTTTAATATTTGGAGTTGTGAAATGATGAAGATTTGGGTATCAAATAAAAGACGAAAATTTCCTCCTTTTAACTAAATTTTCTAGTTTGAACTTTTAGTATCAAAATAACATAAAATTAAGATGTATTAATCTACAGACTGAGATCCAAAACATGCATTTTTTCCTTACCTGACACATTTTGGTCCTAAAAGTTCCAAATAAAAAATTTTCACCGCAGCAAAAGATTCCGTTTGCCATTTGGGGAACCTTAAAATCTTTCGAAATTTTACTTGAGTGCCAAAAAGCATATTGAGAAAATAAACAATTCCTTTTGACCATTTCAAAGTGGTTTCGTAGATTTCAGACAGGACATTTTTTGTGAATTTTTTTTTAATATTTGGAGTTGTGAAATGATAAAGATTTGGGTATCAAATAAAAGAGGAAAATTGCCTCCTTTTAACTAAATTTTCTAGTTTGAACTTTTAGTACCAAAATAACATAAAATTAAGATGTATGAATCTACAGACTGGGATCCAAAACATGTATTTTTTCCTTACCTGACACATTTTGGTCCTAAAAGTTCCAAAAAAAAAATTTTCACCGCAGCAAAAGATTCCGTTTGCCATTTGGGGAACCTGAAATCTTTCGAAATTTTACTTCAGTGCCAAATAGCATATTGAGAAAATAAACAATTCCTTGTGTCCATTTCAAAGTGGTTTCGTAGATTTCAGACAGAACATTTCTTGTGAATTTTTTTTTTAATATTTGGAGTTGTGAAATGATGAAGATTTGGGTATCAAATAAAAGAGGAAAATTGCCTCCTTTTAACTAAATTTTCTAGTTTGAACTTTTAGTACCAAAATAACATAAAATTAAGATGTATGAATCTACAGACTGGGATCCAAAACATGTATTTTTTTCTTACCTGACACATTTTGGTCCTAAAAGTTCCAAATAAAAAATTTTCACCGCAGCAAAAGATTCCGTTTGCCATTTGGGGAACCTTAAAATCTTTCGAAATTTTACTTGAGTGTCAAATAGCATATTGAGGAAATAAACAATTCTTTGGGGCCATTTCAAAGTGGTTTTTTAGATTCTGAACAGAACATTTTTTGTGAAGAACGAATCTCACAAAGGTCGCCTAAAATCTTGCACTGATAAAGTAAGCGTCGCTCTGGTAAATCATTCGAGATCTTAGCTTACATTTTCTACCTGTCTACATATCGCTTTTGGACAAATCAACCTGATGTCAATATTCATTTGTGTCTGCACTGCCTTCGGGCAATTGCAAGTGGTGGTTGCGCGGTAAAAACGGCTGGCAGTGGCGACCGACGACGGTGGTTTTGGTGGTATAGAAATAAATTATTTTTTTCAATTTACCTCAAAGGCTAAACGCAAAGCGTTCTATACGTTGAAGCCACTCTGCCCGGCCACTGGTTGTTATTGTTGTTGTTTCTACTGCCTGCCACAAAGTGGAGTGTGTGCCACTTTGTCAAGCGCGCAGAGGCGGCAGCCAACGCCAGAACGGCAGCCACTGATTGCAATCGTGTTCCTGACAGTATTCATTTGCGTTTCGACAGCGACAACAACGACGGCGACGACAGCAATATTCCAGTCGCAATACCACATCGCCGTGGCCGCTGCGATTTCGATTGCGATTACGATTGCGACGGCAACGCCAACCGCACAACTTCGTCTCTCTCGTCTTCCATCAGCGTTCAGGCTCCGGCTCAGTCAAAGCGAGTGGACTCAAGTGGAAGGCGAAGAGTAAAGAAAACAACTACAAAAAAAGTAGTCGAGCCCCGGCCGATAGCGCAACAATGAGACAGTCAACTGCCGCGAGCCTGTCGCCAGTGGCTCGTTGCAGTTTGTGTATGGTGGGTTGGTGGTTGGTGGTTGGTGGGGCGCCGCGAATGCCGACTCGCATGCAAACATGTAAATATGCGGTGAAAATTATTATTGCTCGCTCGTTGGTTTGTGCTCTGCTGTTTTGTGTCCTTTTTTTGTGTTTTACGCGCCACATCTCGGCCCCTTTGTGTTGCATTGTTCTCGTGTTGTGGCTTGTTGTTGTTGTTTTATTTCTTATTTTGAGGAAATTAGAAATTCCAATGAAAGTGGCTGTGCATGCAGCGGGCACATGTCAAGTGGAAAATGAGGTCGTCAAATTGAGCAGCACTTGTGGCACAATAAAGCGAGCATTTAGCATGTGATGGCAGCAATTGTACGAAATACAAATAACACAAAAGCCCAAATCAATAAAGACTGAAAAAGCCTACACAAATTTTATTCACAAGTCAAAGATCTCATCAGGTATGAGCGAAAACTCGCAAATTTGGGACATGGAAACTTTTCCTACAAGCAAGTACAACAGTCTTTAGAGCAGTGATGACCATTCGACTACTCGCGAGTAGCAGCGACGCACAGTGTCGCGATCCCATATAAGCCGTGGCCAAAAATACTTAGCGTTGTCCTATTTCGATGAAACTTGGTGAGATTGTTTTTGCGGTGGAAATTAAGAAATTTGCAAAAAATCATTAAAATTGGACAACTGCCACGCCCACCTCCCATACGAAAGGAACTGTAATATTGAAATAACTTTCTTAATATTAGTGACAGAATTATGAAATTTTGTATTTGAGCTTAAAATAATGGCATAAAAGCTCACACTAAAAATGGGAGGTCTGCCACGCCCACTTTCAAAAATATTCGTATTTTACTACAACTAAAACTGTATTTTTAGAAGGCTGTTTACGATACTCGTTCCACGATGTAATTTTAATTGGTAAGCTTTCTTAAACCTTAAAGTGGGCGTGGCAGCTGAAGCATATATATAAAGTGGCCAAAACTTTTCCTTTATGAATTCATGTTTAATTTTTTCAGCTTGTGATACCATATTTTGGTAAAAATGTTTAGATTTTTTAAGTGGGCGTGGCATTCTGCCTACTTCTGATGATACGAACAATGTGCCAACCTTGTCCTTTATACAGCTCATCATTTTAGCAGATGCTTTGCCGCTACTTTCATTGAACGTCGGAAGCCATACTTCGAAAAAATCACCATTTTTGACTTTAGGTGCCACTGCAAAAAGTAAATGTTTAGGTGGGGACGCAAACTTTGCTTTTGTTCATGATTAACATCAACGCCCGTCTTATCTATAAGTAAATTTATAATAAAATCAAGTTTTGTTGACCGCTTTCTGGATTCAGCTTTACGCCACACTTCGAAGAAATCACGTATTTTTAGTAGAGGCGTCACTAGAAAAATGCGAATAACAACCAAATAGGCACTTAAAGGCAAAAAATTACTCCGGATTATGTTAATACATACTTTTTTGAGTAATTTAAGGTTTTAACTAAAAAAGTGTTTTTTGACGTTTTTTAAACTTTTTTCCACCAAACTTTTGGTTCTTTGTTAGAACCAAACCGAAAAACGTAATTTTTCAATGTAACGGGATTCCACAGTTATTTCAAAGCACAAACCAAAAAATAGTACTGTCATACAGGAAAAATTCCAAAGTTTTTTTTAATATATAACAGACTATATTAGTATATAAATTATATTTTTATTTGATTTTTCATTCAGCATAAAGAATTACCCACAAGCTTGGAACGAATGCGTATTTTTTAACATCAACTTTAAAGATAGGTACATAAAAATGGAACGGAGTAGGATATTGAAGATCGGATAACGGATTTCTCTTAGTTGAGATATTATCTGTCGATTGTCGTATTCATTTTAGCCATTTTGTAACATTGATTTTTACCATTTTTGGCCACACTCGCGACACTGTGCGACGTCGACGAATGCCTCAAATACATAGACGACGGCAGCGACAAAATATAAAATCAGCGCGTTCGTATGGGGACGATTATTTTGACGACTGCACTGCTAGACGAACACCGAACAAAGTTCTATTTTCGAACTATTTTCTATTTCCCAGGCGCCAAAAAACCAAATTGGCATCACTGCTTCAAAACAAATATTTTTTAATGGCAGTTTTCCCATGATTGCACTAACGTTGGTGCCGCTTTTATTGTAATCACGTAGTTGACTACACGGCAACAGTCGAAGCCGGCGCAATCTTGAAGTTGTATGGCTGTGGCGCCGCTATTTTGAATGTGTTTCGGCCGTAAGGCAGTGTCGGACTTAGTTCCTCTATGACAGCAAAGACTATTCTGCTACCTTAACCCTTTCGACCCCAAAGTTAACTGAGAGCAACTTCACTTATTTTTCATCTTATAGCAAAAGCTATGATTGATTTGTGGGTTTAATTTAAGTAGGCACCAACAAATTCATGTTTTTAGAACTGAATTCATAGAAAATTACAAAAATTTTACTTTTATCCTTCCATAAATAATTTTGTATTTTTCCATAAATATTAAATAATGTTTCTGTAATTAAAAAATATTAATACAGAATGTATTTAAACCGTTTTAAGCTAAAATTGTTAAAAAGTAAACTAGCTCTAGAACTCTAACAAAGAGGCGTGGCGACTTCAAACGTCGTATGCGCACTTAGCTAAGTGTTTCATGATTTAAATACCAAAAAGTAATATCGAAACACTGGGTAAAATTCGGGGTCGAAAGGGTTAAATTCGTATAAGTGCCTCGATTCGGTACTACTTGCATACTTTTTCCGAATGGTCATTGTAGCAGCCTTTCCAAAATCCAAAATAAAAAGACACAGTAATCTCGATTGTTCGCCGAACTTAGTGTTGCCAGATACCTGAAATGACTTTCCCCTAATACTTAAAAAAAATGAAATTTCCTCTAAAAATTAAAAAAAAAATACCCTAAATTTTTTTATATTTTTTGTCATTATAAACTAAAGAATTAAACTTCTCTTAAAAATATTAAAAAATATATATATTTACTTTTTTTAAATTGCAGCCTTTTTACTCATTCAGCTTCAGCTTAACAACAACTTAACACAAACAAAACATATACAAAATTAGATCGGTATGAAATTCGCTTTTGTAAGCTTCCTTCAATCATTGCATACATTATACACTTTGAAGCATACAATTTAAATAAATTAAATTAAGAACTCCAACTTTCAATATTCAAGGCTTCAGTGCCACTAATGATATCTAATGTATCACCATTAAAACTCCTAAACCAAATTTAAAACTCCTAAACTTCTTCCTAAACAATGCTTCGTCCTAAAAATTGTCCTAAATGGCCAAGAATCTCCTAAATCTAGGAGGAAATCTCCTGATCTGGCAACATTAACCGAACCGTTGTTATTCAATAAATTCACACTTTAGGTTTTATACGCTTTTGGTGCTGCCACCTTGTCCGAAACCTAGAACAGCTACGTGTAATGGATTTTCCAATAGCTAAGTCTGAATTTTGACAACCTGTTGTTAAAGTATTTCAGGTAGAAATGCTGTCATTCCTCGATGTTTGTATTCTGTAAAAGTCACCATTTGACATGAAGTACCACACCAACGTTTCGAGAGCTACGAGGTATTTACAGCCGAAATAATTGTGAAATATTTTTCTTTAAAACGTTTCGTTGACAGCAAAATTCAGGCATTTGAGGGAAAAAGTAATCGACAGCAGTATCAAGAGTTTCCATAGTGTTTGGAAAAAATTTCTGTTGTGGATTTTGGTTAGGATCGTTGGATCATACATCCTCTGAAGCGAGAATCGCCAGACGCTGATTGTCAATAAAGATGGATATCGGTGACTGTAATTTTCTGTCTGAAAGATGGACAACATGTGTTCCCCGAAAGATGACGCCACATATCACACATCAAACGTAACATTAGAGTCATTGCAAGAAAGTATCTCAGAACGCGTTGTTTCCAAAAGAGACAAAGGGAAATGGGCGTCAAATTTGGGCGATTTAATGTCCTCAGACAATTTTCTCTGGGGTAAGTTAAGTCGCTCGTTTATGGAGAAAAACAAAGAACAATTGCCCAATTGGGGAAGAACAATTGGTCCTTAATGTGATACGAATAAATGTGGATAGATTTAACCCTTTCCGGAAATTTGTACGATATATCGTACAATTTCTTCGAAGATTTTTATTTGACAGCGAACGCACTTTTAATGGAACGGCTTTTTAATTTTCATTAAGTAGGCTGTGTTGTATCATTCTGTTTAAAAATATAAATCATAATAGCCGTGGATACACAGTATGAGTGAGTTTTGTAAGCAGCTCTTTGCAAGAATTTGAAAAACCAGAAAGTGACGATGCTTTCGCGAAGAAATTTTTAAATATAGAATACCAAACGGTAGCAAAGAGCCAAATAATTTCAAAGTTGAAATGTTAGTTTAGTTATAAAACTTAATTATTTTAACATTTTTTGCGTCTAAATATTTTTCCCGAGTCTTTGAAAAAATTGTACGATATATCGTACAAATGGTAGGCAAAGGTTGCAAGTTATGTTTGCATTTTTTTAAGTTATGGGTTTGGTAACAGAATTTTTGCGTTTGTTTGAATGCCTCGCCCATCAGTAAATCGTAAGACTAATAAAATTCGACTATTCGGTAAATTTCGATTAAGAAATAAATTTGCTAGGCGATTTTGTATTTTACTGGACAATCACAGGTTGTGTAAGCTTAGTCATGCCTACTTGCCACTCCCACTACTATAATAAGAATCGGCTATATGCAGTATCTTTCGGTAAAGCTATACGAATTTTAATTGATTTTATGTTTTATTGTAGGGAAAAGGGCTTTGCAACAACAACAACGGTTATATAAGGCCGAATAAATGTGAATTAATTGTTTATATATATATTATATGTATCAGCTGTACAACTTTGCTTCCGCCGTTTTTTTCCAAAATTAAAAGCTTTATTGCGAAAAAGTGCTTACAGATGTATTATTCAAAGTATTGTCCGTCGCTAGCGACAACTTTCTCCCATCTTTCCGGTAATTTTCGGATCCCGGCTCGAAAAAAGGAGTCCTCTTTTGACGCTATCCATGAAGCAATCCATTTTTCCAATTCTTCGAAGGATTGAAAATGTTGATCTGCCAGGCCGTGTGCCATCGAACGGAATAGGTGGAAGTCAGAAGGGGCGACATCTGGGGAATACGGCGGGTGGGGCAAGACTTCCCATTTCAGCGTTTCCAGGTACTTTTTGACCACTTTTGCGACGTGAGGCCGAGCATTGTCGTGTTGGAGGATGACTTTGTCATGTCGCTCTTGATATTGTGGCCGCTTTTCTTTTAGCGCGCGACTAAGGCGCATCAGTTGCGTTCGGTAGCGATCTCCTGTGATGGTTTCACCCGGTTTTAAGAGCTCGTAGTAAATCACACCGAGCTGATCCCACCAAATACAAATCATAACCTTTGCGCGTCTTCGACATCGAAATCACGATTTTTAAAACGTTGAAACCACTCCCGACACGTTCTTTCACTCAGAGCAGCATCACCGTAAGTTTCTGAGAGCATTCGATGCGCTTCAGCTGCATTTTTTTGCGAATTGTAACAGAAAAGTAAAACTTCCCGCAAATGGCGAGAATTGGGCACATAAACGGACATTTTCAGCGTGAATAATACGAAAACAAGAACAACTGTCACTGAAACGGCGATGACAATTCGTTAGGCACTGTCCACACTCACTTTAAAGGCATTACCATCTATGTATTTCAACCAGCCTCAGCCGGTACAGCCACCTATCGGAAAACGGCGGAAGCAAAGTTGTGCACCTGATATATAATTTTCGATCAAAATGAAATCACGTTTTGATTTTTTGTTGTTATTATTTATGTTTTCTATAAAAAAAAATCAACGAATTGTTGATAAAACTTAAAAAACCGAAACCAAAAATTCATGAATTTTTACTCATTTGCGGACCATTGTACGATATATCGTATAAAATTGATAAAGCTGTAATTCTCAACCAAAATGATTTTTTTGAAATTTTCTGTATTTAATTGCTAAAATGTTCAATAAGAGTCAATATTTTGAAGGAAAAATTTTTATCTCAAGAAATGTGAAAATTGACCGGAAAGGGTTAAGATGTTTCAGTATTTTATTTATTTTACTATGTTATACACGTTTTTGTTTTTTAAGTGCAAATAAAAAACATTCATTTGCGTGTGACTAATGGAATCATTCTCAAAATAAACATCATTAAAGTGAATGTGAAAAATTTTCGCCGTTGCTGGGCAACTTATAAAACTGGAATAATTTCAATTACAGTTATTACCATTTTGCTAAAAAAAAAAGTATTATTAGGTTTTTGTACTTATTAGTGTCAAATTAAAACTTCAACAAAAAATCAACGTGGTAAAATCTTGTGAGTTAATTAATATTTCTCGTGCTTTAGTATACGGAACTACGAGTGTGGACCCGAGCGTCAAAATTGCAATTTTCGAATAGACTTTCCAGGTCTAGGCATGTCTAATTTAATTTAAAGAAACCATTTAAAATGGAATCGACCGCAGACTTTTGTGCAGTGCGATTGCAACAGTGGAGCGAGCGGTTCCACGTTCTAAATCTGACTCGGCGTTGTATTGAATCCTTTAGAGAAATTTAATCATTAATAAGAAATTAAAGTACGCTAACGAAATCTGAAGAATTGCAAAATGTTTACCATGAAATTGTTAGTGTTGTTGCTGGTAGCGTTTGTGGCTTTGACAAGTGCCAGGCCCTCAAGAGACGGTAAGCCACGTAAGTCACGAATACATTTAAAAAGCAAGAACATTTGGTGTTCAACTGATGATTCACTATTTGCATTATTTAACGGATTCTGGTAGAGGGGCCCAAAAAAAAATATACGTATATCGGCGTTTTGAAAGTTTGCTTCTGATTTTTTTTAGGGGGGTCAAAGTTTTCCCCTTGTTGCACATTCTTATGGTGAATCGGCAAACGAAAACCATGTAACCTCATATTTAAGGTATATGATGTGTTCAGCTATTTGATGTAAAATGCTACTAAAAACATTTGTGTAAAGCATTTTAACCCTGTAGCTCCTATTTGTATGGGTCAATTTGACCCTTTTTTTCTAAAATGCCAAAAATGTTCTGTAAAACAGAACTTTTTAAGGACAAAATGTACCACGAAAATATTCGCCATAAAATTCTACTATAGGTCTCTGAATACATCAAAGCTCAGAAATTAACTTGAACGGCAGAATTAAGCCAAAACGGAAAATGTGTTTAAGTGTTTATTTGGTACTTATTCAAAATTGGTACTAAAATGTCCTGTTATTTTTAGAAAAATTTTATTTTGTTGTACAGTGTTATAAGCAACCTTTTTTGCATCTCACATTAATTTTCAATCATTTTTTTACAATATTGAGTTCAGTTTTTTGCAAACCTTTCAACTTGATTATGACATTACAAATAAAAAATATTAGAAATTAAATACAGTTATAGCAGCAGGTTATAAAGACTTTGACGAAATCGATCTGAATCCAGTGCACCAACTATTTAATCGATAATATTTATGATGAACAATGACATACAGCAGATTTTCATTACAGAATACAAACCAGTGGACGATGATGATCATTGGGGAATAAAGCCAATTTGTAAAAAGGGTTTTGTATTCGTAGGTGATGACTGCATCGAAATAATTACATAAGCATTAATAATAAATGAAATTAAATTAAATATTGAGTAATAAAAATAGTAAATTTATGTGCGTAAAAAAAAAACGATCGGCTTCAAAATAAATGCATAAAATGTTGTTTTTCATATGAAAGTGGATATTTATGGATGGTGGATGGATAGATAATTATTCGGTAGGTAAATTTTTTAATGTTTTTATAGCATCAATTTGAATGGTTTTATTATGTTAACATTATGGGCGTCGTGAACATTGGTTGAGATCAACTCCTACATATCACTCAAAAGACACATACAAAATTGAACCTTTCAGATTGGGACCCAAAAGCAAAGCTGCAGAAACCGTTTAAGCAATTTAAATTTTAAAATAAAATGGCATTGAATGTACTTGGATATCTCACACAAAACGCAAAACTCTATGTAATTCTAAAGTTCAGGTATGAATGAAAAATCCTTTACAAAATTAAACTTAAAGAGTTATAGAGTCAACTTATAGAGTCATGTCACCTTTGCAGATCAGTTTGAAGGCTTTTAAAATGCAATTAATTCATACTCAAAGATCTCACTTTTCCTTCTTTTGGCCCTAACTTGGGGAAGTTTCCCGAAAATCTTTGTTTTGTAAATCTTTTCATCTACATGAACTCATGCGTAGCAACACAAAGAAGTCTTTGATCCCATGCCTTATTTTATTTTTTTTAGAAAATTTCTTCTTTCTTTTGGTCCTAACTTGAAGAAGTTCTCGAAAACTGTATTCTGTACATCTTTTCATTTACATGACCATGAAACTTTTTCCTTTCAAGAAGAGTCTTCATCAAGTATAGCAATACCGAAAAATCTATCGATCCCCTGCATTAATATCTTTTTCTGAAAAACTTTTCTTTCTTTTGGACCTAACTTGAGGAAGTTTTGGAAAACTCTTTCTAGTATATCTTTGATATTTTGGCTCACCAAACCGACTCTTCATCGACATGAACTTGCTACCATTTCGGTTCAAGACTTCTTCAAACGGAGCAGCATAAAAAATCTATGGATCCATGCATTACATTTTTTTTCTGAGAAACTCTTCTTTCTTCTGGACCTAACTTGAGGAAGTTTTGGAAAACTCTTTCAAATATATCTTTGATATTTTCGCTGACCAAACCAACTCTTCATCGACATGAACTTGCTACCATTTCGGTTCAAGACTTCTTCAAATGTAGCAACGCAAAAAAATCTATGGATCCATGCATTAATTTTTTTTTCTGAAAAACTCTTCTTTCTTTTGGAGCTAACTTGAGGAAGTTTTGGAAAAGTCTTTCTAGTATATCTTTGATGTTTTGGCTCACAAAACCGACTCTTCATCGACATGAACTTGCTACCATTTCGGTTCAAGACTTCTTCAAACGGAGCAGCATAAAAAATCTATGGATCCATGCATTACATTTTTTTTCTGAGAAACTCTTCTTTCTTCTGGACCTAACTTGAGGAAGTTTTGGAAAACTCTTTCAAATATATCTTTGATATTTTCGCTGACCAAACCAACTCTTCATCGACATGAACTTGCTAACATTTCCTTTCAAAACTTCTTCAAACGGAGCAGCACAAACAAATCTACGAATCCATGCATTAACTTCTTTTTCTGAAAAACTCTTCTTTCTTTTGGACCTAACTTGAGGAAGTTTTGGAAAACTCTTTCCGGTATATCTTTGATGTTTCGACTCACAAAACCGACTCTTCATCGACATGAACTTGCTAACATTTCCTTTCAAAACTTCTTTAAACGGAGCAACACAAAAAATTCCTTCCAAGACTTCTGCAAACGGAGCAACACAAAAAATCGTTGGATCCCACGCATTATTTTCTTTTTCAAAAAACTCTTCGTCCTTTTGGAACTAATATCAGAAAGTTTTCGAAAAGTCCTTTTCTTCCTTCCTTCCGTCTTTTGACTTACATGAACATGCCACCTTTTCCTTTCAAGACTTCTTCAAGTTTTCTTTAACTGTAGAAACATCGACAAATCAATGAATCCCATGTTTTATTTTCTTTACTCAGGCATTATTTTCTATAATAAATCCCTTTCGCATGAAGTTTCCACTCATCATTCATACACCATTCTTTCCTAATTAACCCATTTGTTGGTCAGTTTAAAGCCTTCTTTAAAAGTAAATTTAAAAAAATTTCGCTTCTCAGCCTAATGAAGCGGAATGGCGACTGCTTGCAAGTGGACGAACGTAGCAGCAGCTCATTAATAACGAGCGGCTATTTGCAATTAAATATGACTGGACATGCGCCAACTAAATGAGCAAAAACATACCAACACATCGACCCATACACACACATATGTCTACTTTATAGTATGTGTGATGGAGCAGCTGGAGCAGCCGTCATGGGGTAGAAAAATGCATGTGGAGGCAGAGATATCAAACTAATTCCCTAACATGTCACGAATTGTATTGGAACATGCCCACCAAATGTTCCGATGATAATTCAAAGTAAAACAGAAAACAGAAAATACACACACACACACATTCGCACAAATGTAATGGGAGGGGGGGCCAAGAAGCAACTGAAAAGTAAATAAGACGCCGACAAGAAAGATGGAAGCGCTGCAGTAGCGAAGGAAATCAAAATACACTGCCGGAAGCGAATGCGCGCGCGAGGGGCCAAAGGAGCTGTTGTGATGCGCTCGTTATACTCATTTTCTACATGAGTCGCATATTAAAACATGTCGTTCAAGGTGGCGTACGGCGTACGGCAGAGCGACGTTGCTTTCGAGGTAATATTAAGAATGATTGCGGCCGAACATGGTCAACATGTTGGCCAGCTGCAATGATGGCAAACACACGAATAGAAATCAATGCCGGTGAGAAGTAAAAACGTTAATGTTTATAAGGAAACTGTGAAAATGAAATGAGAGAGCAAATGGCAAACAGATTAAAAGTTAAAACGAAATCAGAGAATGGTTGGGTAGTAGTAAAATATATTAAAAAAAATATATATTAAAAAATGAAAGTAAATTAATTTAAATGATGAAAGAGCAGTAATAGAAAAAAGGACAAAATTTACCAATATAAATGTTAAGAAAAAATTATGAATTTTTATTGAAGAAAGGAAACAATAGAATCAAAAATATCAACTGTCATTGAACTGTCACTGTGTTGAAAGTAAAACTAAGAAATGCAGGCAAATACATTCATTCATTACTCTAACTTTATTAGTTCGAAAGTTATTAAAAAAAAGGCGGAAGCTGCAATTCTAATGAAGTACAAAAATTTTAATTTATTTGAGTATCAGTATTTTAAATAATAAAAAGATACAAAATCAATGAAGCGAGAATAATGAAATTTTGACACGTGATCAAGGAGATTTTGGGTTTTAACATACTTACTTTCTCAAGAAAATTCGATGTAAATTTTCAAGGATATAAAGGATTACAATTTTCAAAGGACCTTTTTCATATCCTTTTTTTACAAATAGATAAACAATTAATTTTACTTCAATTCTTGAGCCCTTCCTCTTTCATTTGATATACATATCGCCATATTTTATAGAGATTAAGTATTTTTTATGTTTTATCCCCTTCAAAATTTTGAAGTCCCTTTAAAAGGACAAAGGATGTAGAAATAAAAAACTGAGTACGCAATATTACTGTGTTTGGTCTCTAGTTTCACGCCCATATGAATTTTTTCCGGTGTGAAAAATTTTTGTAATTTTTGTCGCACGGAGTATTCAAGCTTTCTCGTCTATAAAATAAATTTGCTGCTCTCTTCTGTTTGAACCCTCGTCAATAAAGGAAAACGATTTGCAAACATTCTAACTATTAATATTATCTAAAAAGAAATGTAAAAGTTAGCGAAGGGAAACAGTAAATAAAACAGAAAAATATATAAATAAGTCGCAGACTAGCATTTCTAAAAACAAAATGAAAAATACTAAAATGAAAAGACAAACTTTAAGTCAGCGCTAACTTGCAGTTAAAACTAACAAAAACATTATAAAGAAAAAAGGAAACGAAAATAACCAAGTAGAAGACTTTTAGTGAGTTCTAACTTTAATCAAAACTTCTCCAACGATAATTTTGGATAAAGGAAACGGAGATAATTAAAATGGCGACTTTTGGTTAGTAATAATTTTAAGTTAAAATTTAGCAGCAAATGTGTTGAAAATAGGAAACGAAAATAATTAAATGCTCTTCAGTAAGTCCTAACTGCTAAAAAAAAAACTTTCTTAAATGCAAATAAGCATACGAAGAAGAAGATAAGAAAAAAGCGGAGATCATCAACTGAAAACTCTGTTCTAGAAAAATATGAAGATAAATGGTACAATCAGAACTAATCAAGTGAAAGACTTTAAGTAAGTCCTAACTTCTAGCAATAGAGTTTCCCTCCTCTTCGAACGACAACAGAAGTTATCGAATAACATTCTCTCATTAAAAGATTGAAGGATTGAAGGTCTCAAAATATAATATAAATTTTTTAGGAAAATTAACAACAAAAAGAGCACAAAAAATTCAAAAACTTTCAGTCAGTCATAACTTATAGTTAACATATCTGAGAAAAAAGTTACGATACAATGAACAAGTAGGAGACTTTTAGTGCTTAACAAAAATTTCCTTAAAATTTAATTTTAAAATTTTTCAGAAAGTACCAACAGAAGTTACCAACGAGCCAAGCAGCTTTCAGTCAGTCATAACATAAACAAAATATTACAAATAGAATATTTTCAGTTAGTTATAACTTATCGCCGCGTTAATTTTGGAAAAAGTAGCAAAGACAAAAACAAAATAACAAGTAATCGACTTTTAGTCAAAAGTCAAAACTTATAGCTAACATATGTATCCGAAAAAAAATAAGATAAAAAAACAAAAATTAACTAACTTGTTGTAGAATACTTTCAGTTAGTGCTAACTTATTGCCGCGTTGCTTTTATCCCAATTTTGTTCATTAACAAAAAAGTAGTCAAATTTTTCAACTGAAAAGAATTAGTTTAAATACCAGAATTCCTTGTTTGGTGAATAATTTAATGTAGGTACTGATATATGTATGTAGTAACCGGAAGCCAAAGCTACAATGATGAGAAAAACATGTCTTCGGTGGAAGGAGAAAGTAAAAGAAGTCATATCGACATTTGTTGTGAACGTAAGGAAAAAGTGCGCACAAAGTAAAAGCGTCTCAAAAAAGTGTTAAAGTCAGGGACCGTAACAGTTATAAGTATTATTATAAAAATCAATGTTTAAGAGTTATTTCTTGACTGTCATTTTATGACTCAACAACAGTTATTCTTTATTTATATTTTAAAAATTCTAGAAACAATTATTTTTGATTTTTTTCTTATTAGTCCACAAATAACAGTTTTTTCGATTTTTATTTTAGTTGTCCTATGACAACAATTACTGGTGACTTTTAATTAAAAAAAGTCATCAATAAAAATCAATCAGTGACTTTTATTTTTTTAGTCTTCAATAAAAATCAGTCAGCGACTTTTATTTATAAAAGTCATCAATAAAAATCTGTAAGTGACTTTTATTTAAAAAAGTCATCAATAAAAATCAATCAGAGACTTGTTTTAGTCTTCAATAAAAATCAGTCAGTGACTTTTATTCATAAAACAGTTTTTTTTTTTAGATTTTTATTTTAGTTGTCTATGATAACAATTATTGGTGACTTTTATTTAAAAAAGTCATCAATAAAAATCAATCAGTGACTTTTATTTTTTAGTCTTCAATAAAAATCAGTCAGTGACTTTTATTTATAAAAGTCATCAATAAAACTCGGTGACTTTTATTTATAAAAGTCATCAATAAAAATCTGTAAGTGACTTTAATTTTTTAATTCATCAATAAAAATCAGTCAGCGACTTTTAGTTTTAAGTCGCAATATAAAAGTAATTTTCAGTAATCGCAGTACTAGATTCATTAAATATCGACAAGACCTGACTTGAAAATTTTGTTTTCTGGAAGAATCAAAACTTTTGATGACTTTCAATCAATGCTTTTATATTGCGACTTAAAAAATAAAAGTCATTGGATGATTTTAATTCATGACTTTTATAAGTAAAAGTCACTTACTGATTGTTATTGATGACAAAAAAAATAAAAGTCACTGACGGATTTTATATTGATGACTTTTAAAATAAAAATCATAAATAATCGAAAAAAAACTGTTATTTGTGGACTAATATGAAAAAAATCAAAAATAATTCTTACTAAAGAATTTTTGAAACATAAATTAAAAATAATTCTTATTTTTAATTAAAATTAATAATTAAAAAATAATTCTTATTTTTTAATTTAATAAAGTAATTCTTATTTTTTAATTTTTATTTTATTTTATTTTATTAAAAATAATTCTTATTTTTAATTAAAATTAATTCCATAAAAATTACGAAAAAAAATTTATTGCCGAGTTTGATTCTCCGTCCGAAAAAAAATGTATTGGTATTTTTCATTTATTTTTATGACCTTTCACCTTTCCTTTATAGTAATTTTTTAAAATATAGTTTTCATAGATAACTGTTATTTCCGGTCCCTGGCTAAAGTACTTATAGACAGAAAATCAGTGATATAAAACGTTCCAAAAAAATAAAACGTTCCATTAAGTTATAGAAGGGGAGTATGCGGCATGAACTTCCACTCGGAGATCCTATTGGGTCCAAAGAAGTAAGCGGATCCATTAAGTAAGTAAATATTATTAGGTTAGGTTATTATTATTATTATATATGATGAAAAATTCATATATGGCAACCTTACTTTAAATTGGATGGATAACGATCTTCTTATAGTTCTTACAGTTCTTGGTTGTAGTTTTCGTTCTTCTCCTCTCTCTCTTCTTCTTCTTCTGTTCTTCTGTTCATTCTTCCGATATCTTTTGCACGTAACAATTGATGGACAGGCAAATAAGGTAAATGGAGGTAGGGAAAGATGAACGTCTAATCAGACAGATGTAGAAATAGTTACATAGGAGAACGAAGGGATGGTCAGATGAAAGGACAGATAACAGAACGGATAGACTAAAGACTAAACGGTACCAAAGGTCATTCAGACTGTCGAAGCTCAGTAGTATCCTTCAAGCACAGATCTTTGCACAGATGTCAGAAATTTGTTTAGAGCGCTTAGAGCGCTGTGAGCAGCTGCAATGGAATCGAAGGTAGTTCAGAGTTGTAGCAAAACGAACAGAAGGTCAGGTTAAGGGAGATAACAGAATCGAGATAACAGATTTGAGATAACAGAATTAAGATAACAGAATCGATAGACAAAAGAATCAACGAATAGACGCATTAAGGAACAGACAAACATAACTCAAACAATTCTTACAGTAATTTTGTATACTTTTTCTTCTCTAATAGAAACGCCTTCTCCACCTTAACACCACAGAGCCAGCCAACCAACTAACCAACTAATTTCATTCCCAACACTATTGGCACTTTGGCCAAACTTGCTTCGTTGTCAATTATACTTTTAGGCGCTTGGGTATGATTTTCCTTTGGCTTCCGCTGCAGCGATCTAATGAGAAAACTACGTGAGCGCGACTATGCAATTTTTTACAATTTCCACAGCACTCCATGTATGTGTTTGTGTAAGTTTTCATATGTGTGTGTGTGTGCTCGTGTCTATGTACTGTAATCAGACGCTGTGAACGCAAAGGAGTGAAGAAGGCAACGGAAACGTATGGAGCGGCCGGTACAGATGTGGACAGCTGCACGCCAAACACGTCGACAATGCATTAATTATTATTTTGCGGGCACATTTTCGGGCGGCGACACCATCGGCGGTCCTAATGAGGCTGATTGGCTCATGTGCGCCGGTAGGCAGCGAGCATTTGTTGCACTATTTTGATTTATGGCAGCAACAAATGTCGACACTTGGCATAGAAATATTTTATATGATTTTTGTTATTTTTGTTGTTGATTAATTTTTTGGTTTTGTTTAAACCTGAAAATTAATAAAAGTAAAATGGCATTTTTGCTTCAAGAGCGGCGCAAAAACATTGAAATTTTCCAGCTGACGAAACATCAAAGTCGTTGGCTCTATCTGTGTTTCTCTCTCTCTCTCACTCCCTTTTGCTCTCGCTCGCACACAATGCGCACAACCGAAATGTATGGCTTTTGGGCATTTTTATATTTTATTTGAAAATTAAGCAAACTGCGAGGCCATATTTCACACTTTTGCCGTCGCGCTTTGCATTTTTTCACTTTGCCGTTTTTTTGTTTTTAATATTTTTTTCTCGTTTTTGGTAATTTTAAGTGTTAAACCATTTTCACCGCCATTAAGTCAAATGGATGAGCAACGCAATAAAAATGCGCGCATTTTTTTCGTATTTATTTCGGCTGTTGAGGAGCGTCGATGTGGCGCCGTGCAACGAGGAAGTGCCAAAAGGCCGTTGCATGGAAATTCCTGTTAATTTTTTTTTTTAATGTTTGTAACAAATACAGGTTTGTTGTTGTTTGTAAGTGCTGTTGAGTAAAAGTGGGCGAGCGGCGCGCATTGCAGCGAGCTGAGCTGAGCTGACTGACGGACTGGTTGCTCGGACGGATGGCTGACTGGCTGGATATGAAATGTTGCCACATTTCACACTCGAATGGCATGAAAATTCATTAAAAACGACAACTGCAAACGCCACCACACACCATGCCGCATTTGCATGCAACAATTTCGCCGGTGCTACTTATTTTTCTCATTTTATATTCTGACATTCATTTGACGTATGGACACGGGCGCAATTTAAAGCAAATCATAAAATGTTGAACGCCGTCAGTGTTGCGAGTGCTTTTGTAAAATATTTGCAAAAAATATGAAATTGCTAAGAGAAAATTTAAAAACAATTTGAAAGAAGAATTTATTTGTTTTTGACTTTAATTTCACACAAAAAAATACGAAATCTAAAATAAAATCTAGTTTCAGTAAACAGACAACATGTGGCCAAAACAATTCGTAGTCTGTTGTAAGCAGGGGCGTAGCCAAGGGAGGGGTTTAGGGTGTCAGAACCCCCCCCATAGCCTATAATTTGTCAACATTTTCAATCACTATGCATCGTATGTACGTTCCCACATTAGCAAAAAGGTCTTTTCATCTTTAAATATTTAAAAGAAATTAACAAAAATTAACAAAACCCTTTTTTACCGAAACTAATTTGTTTTTTTAATAGTCACGTTTAGGCTTAATGCAGCGATTTGCATGTTCTAAAAACATGTCTAAAGAGTAGTTTAGTTCGTCGACCGGAATGTCCTTCAGGATGTCGGTACAAGCCTTTTGGATGGTTTCTACGTTCTCAAAACGCTTTTTTCATCGGCAAATGCATTCTTTGAAAAGGTGAAATTCGCACGGTACCACATCATGTGAAAAATTTATCGTGAGTTTTAATCAAAATGGTAGCGAAAGCGCCTGGGATCACCCAGGTACATTTGTATAAAAAATTACAAAATTCAAGTTTAAACATGAACAAAATTTCAAAAAAAAAAATATTTTTTCATGTTATTGAAAATTACCTTAAAATTTGTGCAGATATTAAACATGAATATTAAAAAGATCACCCGGGTGGGTATAAGTAAAGCGAAGGTTAAATCCAATTTCAAGAATTTCAATGAAGATTTTGGCTTATTTTTTATGAATTACCGCCCAGTTTTGATCTACGGTGATCGCGGATTCAGTTGGCTAACACTTTGGTCATCATTTATGTGCTGACAATCGTTTTTAAATCGCTTTTACCACTTATGAACTCCACCACGGTACAAACAAAAATCACCATAAACTCGGTCCATCAATTTAAATGCTTCGGTTAAAGTTTAAACATTTTTAAAACAATAGTTAATATTGGATCTTTGTTCGATGCACATTTTTGTACGATGACACAGAAATACTTCCACTTCAGATGCAATAACTTCGCTTTCAGTCCACCAAATTTCATGAAATTTTTACTAAAAATCAGGGAAAAAATTTAATTTTTAATGCATTAAGTCACATAAGCCACAACAAAATGCCCTATTTGGAAAGTGCACTTTACTTTAAAAAACATGTAATACTAAACTGGCAAAAAAAATTTTTTTAAAACCCCCCCCATGCCCAAGTTCTGGCTACGCCCCTGGTTGTAAGTATATAAGGAACTAAGTTAACACAAGTTTAAAATCAATGGGGCCAATAAAAAAGTTCTTCTTAACCCTTTGTTGATCTTGCAGATTTTTATGAAAAAATACTTGTCTAATTATTTATCATTTTAAGTCTATTCACCATATTTGAACTTATTTGGCGCATTAAATCATGTCTCCCCATTCACTCTTAACCCATCGTTGACCCCTTCAGATTTTAATTAAAAAAAAGTTAAAAACACGTGTCGAATTATTTCACACGTTAAGTGTTTTCGCTAAGTTTAAAGTCAAAAGGCCCATACAATCTTTTTCCCCATACAAACTCTTAACCCATTGTTGACCCCGTAAGATTTTGATTTTCGAAAAAACGTGTAAAATTATTTCTCACAAAGAGTACTTTCACCAAGTTTGACGTCAATAAAAAAATAAAAACAAAAAAAGCTTTTCTTAATCCTCTGTTGATCTTGCAGATTTTTATGAAAAAAAACGTATCTAATTATTTATCATTTTAAGTGCGTTCACCATATTTTAACTTCATTGGCGCATTAAATCATGTCTCTCCATTCACTCTTAACCCGTCAGATTTTAAATTTTTAAAAAAGTGAAGAACACGTATCGAATTATTTCACACGTTAAGTGCTTTCGCTAAGTTTGAACTCAAAAGGCCCATAAAATCTTGTTTCTCCATACAAACTCTTAACCCTTTGTGGACCCCGTTAGATTTTGATTTTCGCAAAAATGAAAAACACGTGCCAAATTATTTCTCACTAAAAGTACTTTCACCAAGTTTGAAGTCAATAAAAAAACATATGTAATTCGTGTTTTTTCACAATTTCTCAACATAAACTTTTCCAACCATCGATGACCCCGTCAGATTTTGATTTTCGAAAAAATAAAAAAACACGTACCGAATTATTTCACATTTCAAGTGTTTTCACGAAGTTTTAGGTCAATGATTCCAATTTAGGCCCATAGGTTCATGTTTTTTTTGTAGTCTTCCCGTATATGTAAGCACCTTAACCCATTGTTGACCCCGTTAAATTTTGATTTTCGAAAAAAATTGAACAATACGTGTTTATGTTTTGCCCCATTAGTCCCCGAATTTCAAAAAATTCTGTCTTAGCAAAGGTTTATTTTATTTAGAAGTACCTACAGTTCAAATTTCATGTTCGTAGCTTCAGCGGTTGGGGCTGGGCGTTGATGAAGCAATCAGTCAATCAGGACAAACAAATAGACAAATAGATAGAATAGATAAAAACAAATAGATTAAATGTTAGCTAAGTAGATTCCTGCACAAACTATCTGATCCCTCGCGCGCTCTCACTTCATATCCCACAAGCGAAGACACGAACCGACTAAAAGAGATCCAAAGTCTCTGGGAAACTTCTGGACATTAAACTGCCTATTGAAGGCCGCAAAATCATCCAACGGTAGGGCTGATCTGCTTTAAGTAGATAGTTGCGAGACTAGAGTGGACAATGGACACGCCCAACAATATATAAAATAACAATCCACAAGAAAGGATTGAGAACATACAAGTGTGAAAATAACGAATCCTCGCAGGGTGAATGAGAGTACAGAAGCTGGTATCCACTCAAACGTACTAAGGACCTAAATGTCATTCAGACTGGCGGACCTCTGAAGCTTCTTCCAAGCAAAGATGTTTCCAATCTGCAAAGCTGTTGAATTAATTCGTGACAGTATATCAACTCCAATAGACAAGCAAAATCTCCATTAGCACGTTTGAGTCATTACCGAACGTTGGGTCTGTTCCGGACAGTGATGTCTGTTTAACTTCTAAGGTCAGGGATTTCTGACGAACCTGGCGGCGAAGGTCGGCATTTTGGATTTGCTGTCCTTTAGCAAGAAGTCGAACTGATTTGCCTCGAATTAGGACTCCAGAGGGAAACAGGAAGGAATTTAGAATAGACAAATGGTCTAAGTGCCCAAGTGAATGGGGTCTGTACCGCACACGCCCTTCTCTACCTATCCTAACCTTGTCTGACGTAGCGAATCAACATTCAGCGGCTAGTTTGCCATGACTCTCGTATGGACTATGAAGCTCCGGCGAAAAAGATGTCTTATTGGTAGCCGGCGACAAAGAAGGAGACCGTGTCTCCGGCGGAAAGATCAATTTGGGGACTCCCTATCATTTCTTGGTGTGGAGGCGCGCGCAAAACACAGGTGCCTGACGCCACCGGTAACGGTTTTCTATCCCACCCATGGAAGAGAGTTTCGGCCTTTCAGATTTCTACAGTGTCTTCCAAGCGGAAGTTCTAGCCATTTGTAAAGCCCTATCTTTGCTTTAACTGTGCAACCTTCCTGGAGGCACGGTTTGGATTTTCGCGAACAGTCAGGCATCAATTAAAGCCTTCAAGAAGGCTTCGACCACATCGAAAGTGGTCTCTTTCTGCCGCTCACTGCTCAAGGACTTACGGGGTCTGTACAACATCACTCTGACTTGGGTACCGGGCCACAGAGACATCAGGGAATGCTGCGTAGCCGATAAAGCCGCCAGACGTGGCACCTCCCTATCAGACTACAACACCACTATTACAGTGTTCTTCCTTCCTCGACATAGACAAGCGGTGGTAGGAGGCTCTATAACCAAACAATTATAGCCCACTTTCAACCCCTGGCGCAATAAAACTCGTGTCTCGCTTCGCAGACAACATATTAAATGGTACAATCGTCTCGATCTTGACGAGACATTATCTATTCGGTCCTCAGGCGTACAGACTTGGTCTTGAGACTTGGGAACGAAGACGAGGACAAATCTATATGTCACCTTCTCTGTCAATGCCCGGCTCTCTCTATACGAAGGTGGAAATCCCTAGACTCTCCTTTCGTCGACAACTTGGACGACCCTCGGATCATTCAACTTAAGGGACTTGCTAGGATTTATCCACGAAACGAATTGGCATCGACTTGCAGTAAGTCACTTAAGTAAGTAAGTAGAGTTTGTGTGGAATTGGAGTTCAAATTGTGTTCAACTTCGTAATTTCCTTCGAATCCTTAGAATCATTTGTTTGAAATTCAATATTTGACATTTGAATTGAAATTTTTTTTCATTCCTGAAATCACAGCATTTAATTTTCTTCACTTCTCTACAATCAATATCCAATATATCAATGATCTAAGGTGTCTATAAAAATCTATATTTTCAGTTTTTCTCTAAAATGTCAGACAATAATTTGAAGGACTTTAAAATTTTAAAAGATAACTTATAGTAAAAACATAAATGTTTCAAATTTGAAGATTTCTAAGGATATCGCCATGTGAGCCATGGAATTAGAGACGCCCATAGGGGAGAGGGGTTTGAGGGTTCAAAGCCCTAAAAAAGCAAACAAACAAATACAAAATGAAATCCTGTGGGCTCTCCTGAATGGAATCCATGTGTCTTGCAATAATACTTTTTCCATATAGAAAAAATCGTACTAAGACAGTAAAAAATTAATATGGGACACATATCGCTCATTGATTTTTTTTATAAAAAAGTCAACTTAACTTCAAAATTACTTTTTAACTTAACTTAACCTCAAAACTGTGACGAAGAAAAACTACAGATTTATCATTCTCCATGCAGTTTTTCACAGTAGAAGGCACCAACTGTGCAAATATCAACTTGAAGTGAAGAACATCAGTCATGTCTCCCACTGAGATCTACCAAACTTTATTAAAATTATAGTATTAGAAGACATTCTTACAGTAATGAGAGGCATTCATGGTCAATTGATAGGAGGAGAGTTCCTTAATAATCTAATCATCTAATCTGATTCTAAATCTCGCACTTAGGTTAGGTTAGGTTGCGGTGGCTGCCTCTGTATGAGACACACTTAGGCCTCTTAACGGGCCCGTTGTGATACCACAGATTCCACCCGTTTGAAATGCGTATGCAACACTGTTTTTTCCAACATGTGATACAACACACATTTCAAACGGATGGGGAAAGGGAGGGGAGGGACCTACAGTTTAACGCCGAATCCGAACGGCGATTGGCAGTTTTTTCGTTCACACTTGGAGGTTTTGCCATTGCCTGCCAAGAGCGCACTTGTGCGATTCTTGTAATTCTCATTCCCTTCATGTGGATAGCGATAGAAGTAGATGAGTGTTTTTTCCAGCCCAAGCCAGGAATCGAACCTGGGGCGCTCGGTATGAGAAGCCAGCGCGCTACCCGCTGAGCTATCTCGCACTTATGTATACCGTAATTTTCTACTGGTCGCTTCAAATAATTCAAACAAATAAATTCAAATTAAAAGTCAAAGTAAAAGGTGTGAATTTTTCTAACTGCCAACATTTCCAATTGCCCAGTGGATATGTCAATGCAAACATGCGCCGTAAATTAACACAACTCTCCAAAGATAACCGCTTTTTTTCGTTTTTTTAGCATGTGGCAACCACTCTACTACATAGTATGTGCCTTTTTCGTTTTGTTGCACTCTTCGTTGCACTCGACACAAGTGCGGCAATAATCGAGATATCGGTGGCGCTCAATTCATTTAGCAATGCCAACAAAATGTGGCAGAATTGGCCCCCGAAAGTATGCAACATGAATGCACATGGAAAGCATTTACCACAAAAGGCTGACATCGGGTGGGCGACAGCGCCAACGTTGCCGCTGGCAGCAAGCGACAGCTGCAATTGGCAGCACAGCGCGCCGACTCAACCCAAATCGCCCAACATTGCAGCGAAGTTTTTTCAACTTCTTTTTGCCTTTGATGCCACTGCTGTTGGGTTCCTTTTTCGAATTTTGTGATATGTTTTTTTATTTGTTGGCTTTTAAACCAGCAAAGTATGGGGGCGAAATGTCAAACTGTGGAGCGTTCAGCTTCCGATATAACTTTTCGAGTGTGGTTTCCTGCGGCAGCGCGACAGGCAAACACTGATCGTAGGTGTAGACTAGAATCGGTTGAGTTTGGGTTGAGTTATGTTAAATTAGGCTAGAATTAGATTTAAGGACCAAGTTAAGGTCGCTCTATCATCTCTTGGTGTGACCAACTGGAAAAGGCTCACGCAAAGCCGAGACGACTGGTGAGAACTTTTCAAGTAGTCCGGGACCCGGTAACGGGTTGTTAAAGTCAGTTAAGTCAAATAAGTAGAATTGGATTCTGTTATATTTGGTTTAAGACGACGGCTAAAACCTATTTACAAGGACTGGTGTTACATGCAACCATGTCTTTGTGTCTATGTGACCTTCCATAAGAAGGCATCCACTTCAAGTTAGCCTAACTTAAAATACAAGAATAGAGCACCAAATTCGTATGAATCACTTCGGTTTTGAGATATTACACATTATCCTTAAAACGATGTTGTCTCTTGACTTTAAAAGTTCCTAGTAATATTTCATTTCAAACCACTTTGTCGGGCTCTAGAAAGGAACTCTCCAAAAGATGGTCAAAAAGACCCATAAAAGTGGGCAATAATGGATTGAAGTGTTCTAAGAAAATAAACCTCATACCATTTTGCTGTAAGTTACGAAAGACAAGATGGTTCTCAAACAAAGATTAGAATTTAAAACAAAAAACTTTGAAAAGATTTCGTTATTTGAATTTTTTTCAACTCGAAGAGATTTTTATACTTGTAGGTTCCCACACAAAAAATTCTTCTCAAAACAAGATCTAAAATTTTAACAAAAAGTCTTAAAGGTACTTCGGTAATCGCGTTTTTCAACTTAAAGAATTTTCTATAGGTTCCCAAAGAATAGATTATTCTTCACAAAAATATTAGAATTTAAAACAAACATTTTTGAAAAGACTTTGGTATTCGAAATTTTTTCAGCTCAAAAAATTTTCTATAGGTTTCCAAGGACAAGATTCTTTTCCAACAAAGATTGGAGTTCAAAACAAATAATTTTGAAAAGTATTCGAAATTCGAAAAATTTAATATTCGAATTTTTTCAGCTCAAAAAATGTTCTATAAGTTTCCAAGGAAAAGATTCTTCTCAAACAAAGATTGGATTTCAAAACAAATAATTTTGTAAGGTATTAAAAATTCGAAAAATTCTGTATTCGAACTTTTTCAACTCAAAAAATTTGCTATAGGTTCCCAAAGACAAGAATTTTTTTTAAACAAAGATCAGAACTTAAAACAAACAACTTTGAAATGACTTTGGTATTCGAATTAATTTCACCTCAAAGAATTTTCTATAAGTTTCCAAAGACAATATTCTTCTCAAACACAGATTTAAATTTAAAACAAATAATTTTGAAAAATATTAAAAGTTCCAAAAATTCAGTATTCGAATTTTTTCACCTCAAAAAATTTTTTATACATACGTTCCCAAAAACAAAATTCTTCTCCAACAAAAATTAGAAATTAAAGCAAACAACTTTGAAATAACTTTGGTATTCGAATATTTTCACCTCAAAGAATTTTCTATAGGTTCCCAAATACAAGATTCTTCTCAAATAAAGATTGGAATTTAAAACATATAATTCTGAAAAGTATTCGAAATTCCAAAAATTCAGTATTCGAATTTTTTCAACTCAAACATTTTGCTATGGGTTCCGAAAGACAAAATTTTTCTCAAACAAAGATTAGAATTTAAAACAAATAATTTTGGAAAGTATTCAAAATTCGAAAAATTTAGTATTCGAATTTTTTCAGCTCAAAAAATTTGCTATAGGTTCCCAAAGACAAAATTCTTCTCAAACAAAGATCTAAATTAAAAACAAAAAGTCTTAAAAGTTCTTCGATATTGGAATTTTTTAACTCAAAGAATTCTCTACACGTTCCAAAAGGCAAGATTCTTCTCAAACAAAGATTGAAATGAAAAATAAATAATTTTGGAAAGTATGCGAAAAATTCAGTATTCGAATTTTTTTCAACTCAAAAAATGTTCTATTGGTTCCCAAAGACAAGAATTTTTTCTAAACAAAGATCAGAATTTAAGACAAACAACTTTGAAAAGACTTTGGTATTACATTTTTTTCAACTCAAAGAATTCTCTATAGGTTCCCAAAGACAAGATTCATCTTAAACCAAGACCTAAGTTTTTAACAACAATCTTAAAAATTCTTCGGTATTCGAATTTTTCAACTTGAAGAATTCTCTATAGGTTCCCAAAGAAAAGATTCTTCTCAAACAAGATCTAAATTTTTAACAAAAAGTAATCAAAATGCTGTGGTATTCGAATTTTTCACCTCGAAGAATTCTCAAACAAAGATTTCAAATGTAATTTAAAACAAATAATTTTAAAAAGTATTCGAAATTTGAAAAATTCAATGTTAGAATTTTTTAAACTCAAAGAATGTTCTATAGGTTCCTAAACGCAAGATTTTTCTCAAACAAAGATCTAAATTTTTAACAAAAAGGCTTTCAAGTGCTTTGGTATTCGAATTTCTCAATAAAAGAATTTCCAAACTATAAAACAATATGTCATCAAGCAAAACAAAATAAAATTGAAGTTTTACTCTCAACTCAACTCAATTCTGAAATAATATATTTTCATCACAGATTTTCTGGGTTAAAGTTCTAAAATTTATATATTTTTCAGTCTTTTGGAAATCATTTCAAGCAAAAGTTGTTTCACAGTGCACATGTGTGCAATCTACTAAACCATTCTCATGTCACGCGCGCGCCGCCAGTCGCCCTAAGGAATGACGTACGCTAAATTTCAGCTGGCAACACTGTCTTGATGCCACTTCGTTTAAAGCAAACATGTCAAGCGTAGCGAAGTTTCGGAAGGGCATGCGGGCTTCTATTTTTTACTGCTTCTACCAAAACAAAAACCCAACAACAATGCGCCAATCCCCAAGCGCAACAACCGTCGCCGATCGGGTGGAGCGAGCAGAGTGGCAACGCCAAAAGCGTTTTCCGTTTACATTTCAAGTTTTGCGGTTCGCATGTGTGTGTGTGTGTGTGTGTTGTGTTGGTGTGTTTGTGTGCGGTAGCGCCTTGTACTACTTATGTTGTTAACAAGCCTTATAACCCGAAAACACCCAACAACTGCAACAATGCCACCAAAGACGGCGACGACGACGACGGCGACGACTGCAACGACAACGGCAAAAGTTGCGTCAATTACCCGCAACGCAACATTGCATTGGCAACAACAGCAACAAAATGCCAAAGCAGCAAAGAGCAAACGGCGACAGCGTGCACAAGTCTCGGAGTGAGAGTGAGAGATAACCAGGGGGTGAGAGTGTGACAGCGGGTGGCCGTCACGTGCGCACGTGTGGCCGCATTTGCTTATCGGTTTTGTTAGTTGCGCCTTTGTTGGCGGCTGTGAACGCATTCTGCCTGCTGCCTTCTCAGGTGGAATCTCACGCCAAGCGTGCTGGACACATTTTTCACCAGATTTTATTTCTAATTGCTTGCGGCTTCTGCATTTTGTGACAATTTTCAAGTCGACTTTTGCTGTAACTCTTTGCGACAACTTGAATACAAACTTGTAGAATTCTCATATAGGAATGTATCGTATATCAAAAAATGGGGCTATGAATCTATGGGACTATGGGGGGAATCACGTAATTGGCGATAATTTGTTACTGTGAAGAAGTCAAAACTTGTGAGCATTTTCTATGATTTGCAGTTTAGCATCTTTTATAGCACCTTTTAGCATATTGTTACGAAAATGAGCTCTCTAAGTTCGTTTCTGGATTGTGCTTGAAAATAAAACAACTTCAATTATTCAGCTCACTTTATTTACAAATTTGCGCTTGTTTGTCTTTACACTACTACTATTGCATGTTTCCCCTTTGCTTGCTCGAATCAGACTCGTCCCTCTGCGCTGCAACCGGTTGCCTTTTATACTTGTTTGGTTATCGCGCCGATTGTTCTTGAACATTCCAGTAGGACTCTCTCTCTCGATCGTTCTCGCACAGCCCATTACCATCGCGAGCCATCCTTGCCATATCGGAATTATAGCACGCCGGCCGTACTCCAAAGTGCATGCCTAAAAGTATGCCCGTAAAAGCATTCACGCATAGCACAGTGACAGAGTGCCTCATCGTTACAATATTTTAAGAGGGATGCAACGAATAGTTCAGACACTGACACTAAGTGTGAATTAGGTTAGGTGACGGCCCTCCAGATCAAAATGCAGTTAGCCGAGTAATCAATTAGTACCCTAAGAAGCCTCTGAGATCCATGATGATCCAGTGTTGAAACCAACCTGAGCTTCAAATAAATCTGGCCACATTCGCAGGAGCGCTGGTAGTATATTAGGCCCAGATCACATTACAAATGTATATACTACTGTTTCCAAAAAATAAGGTGACATTTGAATTTAAACTGCACGCGTCGAAGGATTTGGAGAATTATTTTTTTTTTTAGTCAACAGTCAACAAGAAATATTATTTGAACGTTATGCGTAAAAAGGCCGGAATTGTGGAAAGACAATTCTTGGTTTTTACACCACGATAATGCACCAACCCATACTGCACTCGTAATTCGTGATCATTTCGCCAAAAATTCAACCCATATCGTTCCGCAACCACCGTATTCACCTGATCTGGCGCCGTGCGACTTCTGGCTGTTCAGCAAGCTCAAAAGACTGCTTCGGGGACACCGTTTTGATACGATAGAGGAGATTCAAGCCGCAGCGAAGACGGAACTGAAGGCCATCCCGGAAAGTGACTACAATCAGTGTTTCAAAGATTGGAAAATCCGTTGGCATAAGTGCATTGCATCGGGAGGGGATTACTTTGAAGGGGATGAAATTGATTTGGAAGAATAAATAAAGAATTTTCAAAATAAATACAATGTCACCTTATTTTTTGGATACAGTAGTATGTAGTTATCTGAGTGAATTATTTATCTGAAAGCGAGTTTAGGACAGGAGCAAAGAATACGAAGAACAGTCTCTCTTTCTTGTTTATCTCTGTAGCTTTAAAAATCCCTAAAAATCTTTAGCAAAAGAACATCCCAGATGTTTAGCCCGGTTACCTTCCAGACAGTGACCAGATGCGCTCCCATAACCTTTTCAAGTCGATCTTTTCTTAAGGAGAATAAGTGTTTTGAATGATTGAGGTAAAACTTTGACCGCAATTGACGTGTTATGAAGTCTATTCTACTTTTGATCCATCCTTTGTTAGTTCTACGGAAGAAGGTGGCGATTTCAACGCAGTATATGACATACAAAACTCAATCAGATCACATTGATTACATACATTTTTTAGTAAACCGTCTTTAGATCTCATACAAATTTGCTAGAATACTGGATTTTGAGCTAAAGTGTCAATAAGTGTCAAGAATGGGCGCTCCACTCCCACTTCTTTGAACAATTTCCAGACCACTCTCTGAAGTTATATGGGCTCTTTCGAGTGTGGTACACCTGGTATCTACTTCATTCTTGATGAATTCTATGTACTATGTTAGAGAATGTGAGCTAAGACATTACGTAGCCAAAATATTTAGGGACTTTGTCTACTGTTCTTCCATATCCTCGAACTAGCACAGGAAAATTAATAAATAGACGGATTGTTAGGGATCAATTTGGTTAGATAAGATTAACTCGGTCAGTGACTGGGCCATCATAACATGCAACGTTATTCGGGTAAAAACATTGTCAGGAAAACCCATACCTGATAAAGAACAGGGGTACTAATGGCTCTGCAGGAACGGCGACTCCGTACCTTGATCAGATCTGCTCTCCTTTATTAACCCGGCGTCATTGTGGCTACTAAACAGAACTTGGCCGTTGTGGCCGGGTAAATTTTACCCATGTATATTATTGTACACTGAATCAAGCTTATGTCAATATTAGTTTTCTATAATAGGGAAATAGGTAGTTAAATACATTATTAATAAAAATCAAACATTTATTTATCATAAAATGAGCATATTACTCATCAAATTAAATCTTTTTATTCTGCGATAATTTTTTTAGAACATAACTTAAAATGCGTCGGGTATTAGATACCCGGCAACAATGACGCCGGGTTAAGAGGTCAAACTGGTTTGACCCGAATTGAGACTTATTGTTTAGCTCCAGAACCAGTTAAGAAGGGATTCACAATGGGTCAATTTGGCCTCTGAGTGGAAGTGCGGTCTCTGTGCCGCATACACACTTCCCAACCTAACCTAACCTAACCGACTGATGTCCAATATCGCGAAGAACTTAATGAATTGCTGGTTTTGTATATAAGTACATACATATATACCATACATGCAAGAGACATGTTGAAATTTAGTAAATTAGCCGGCAGATAATCCAACCATGAAAGAGTCAGAAAAAGACTTGTGCACCTGATACAAGAATTGAATTGAAACATTTCAAAGATAGAAGATCAAGTCGACAATTGGAAGGTGGAATGGGTTTAAGGATTACAGACAGTTCAGAACAGCTTCAAAGGTGGTATTGAAAGGCAAAGGTACCGGAATGTTCTCAATTAAAATTGGAACAATTATATATAACCAAATTTTCTGGTAACGGGGAATGGAAATCTTAAAGGAAACACCTAGAAAACTCAACTCCTACGGGAGAAGTGAACTACGGACCGCTTCTTGAAGACACGAAAAATATTTATGCATGGGATTAGTGTCCAGCTCTTCTGGGTAGAAAGTTTTGCATATTACTCTAAATATTCAAAAAAGAGAATGCGTCGTAAGGATCTAAAGGGTGACCAGATAAGAGCGATTCGAAAAGAAATTTCAATTAAACAAAAACAGTGTGAGATATTAAATTGATTCTGGCTCTATTTTGAAGCTACTTTCATTAAAAGCGCATAATTTAAATGGCCGCCTCGGATTCGCTGGCAGTGCTTTAAGCTTTCGCACAGTGATTCGTTCCATAGACCAAATTAAAAAAATGTATAGTCTCAGAATTTAACGATTTTGACATCATTTGAAAGGTAAAACTCGAACTAAGAAAATCCCAAATAATCTGGGTCACAAATTAATTAGTGTGTGTGCAAGAGCCGCTCAAAGTCTAAACTTTTTTTAAAAAAATTTAAGCACATGTTTTCTGTTTTTTAGTCTATTGAGCAAAAAAAATCGTACAAATTCATTTTAATATACATTAAGAATTAATATGGGCATTTTCGCTTTTAATTTTCTCACAAAAATCGTAAAGCTGAGGCTTCTACTTCACTTTTAATTTTAAATATTTTTTAAAATTAAAAAACTGAAAACGAAACGAAAACAAAATAGAGATTTCAATTCAGAAGATCATGTTTAACTAGTTCACCAAATTTTATTGAGAACAAACCACTCCAAATTTCGTCCTGCAGTTGCATGGAGTCGAATCACTGTGGGTCGGTCCAATTTTTGTGCGGCGTTATTTCGGCAATGGCGTCTCGAATGTTGGCATTTCAAGGTGTTCTTTGCTATGTTTTCTTCACTCTCTTCTTCATCTCTGCCTGGTTGGTGGCTTAAGATTCAAAAGAGTGTATTTCCACTCAAACTTTTCAACGGTGTAACGAATTGCCTGCGCACTCAAGCCATGAAGACCATCGACCGGAATTCATGTTTCGTATTTACAATTATATTTTTTTTAATATTCAGACGTTCGGAAAACTTAAAACGATAAATTCTGAAGTGGCAAACTGCATTAAATATTTTACACTTAAACATCATTGATATCTTTGACAGTTGCTTAGATATCCTTATAGGAAAAACTGACTTTGCTATGTGGTCACTCTTTAGAAGATCTAAGAGTAGAATGTTAGAGATAGACCCAGGGGCGCACACAGTAGGGATCGGGGGTTGAAACCCCCAAATACCAAAATTGCTGGTACGAAATATGGTTTCGAATGAAATTGGGCTCAAAAGTTGAACGCAAACCACCAAAATGAAATCCTGTGTGCCACTGAATAGATCTATGTTTAGAATGGAGGTAGATCTATGGTTAGAATGTAGGTAGATCTAAGGTTACAATCTCCCATAATTCTAAAAATAAAATTCAATGACTTCGGCAGACTTCTCGACAACTAAAAAACAAATAGAAGAACAAAAAATAATGCAATAAGCGGTTCACATCAGCAAATCCTTCGACAAAAGCTGGTTTTAGTCGGTAAAAGTCCCAGAGTCCGATAAATAAAAACGGGTTGACCAGTCTATAAATATTTCCCACTTCATGCACAAAATATATATAACTCAATATATATATAATATATAAAAGATTTTCTCAATAAATCTGCATAATTTTTCTGCTGTTCTATGCTCAACCAGAATTTATCTAAATTTCCTGCTTACCGCGTGTTAAATAAAATTTCCAAACCCAACACTCCATTCTTCCTAACCTCACACTCTCTCTTCTGTCCACACGACACAGCACTTGGGGGCGGGGGGGGCCATGCCTGCACTTTCGGCGTCAGCATTAACAAACCCTCATAATTCAAAAAATCGCTAACTGCCGAACCATTTTAAAAATTAATGCGCCACCACTCCCTCAAGAAAAATTTAATTTAATTGATTGTGTCGCCTGGTCGCGGCTCGGGTCGACTGGCAGTCAGCTCCCACTCGGCGGCGAAACACAAGCCGGCAACAAATATTAAATGTACACAGTGTAAACAGTTAACTTTTGTGCGGGCCAAATTGTGCGGCCGAGTGGTGTGGGGGTTAAAAGGGTTGAATTGTTATTGCCAGTGTTGATGTCGCTGGTTGTTGTTGTTGTTGTTGTTGTTTTTGGCATGTTAAAATGTACCAACATAAACGCAACATGTGCACCAGCGAGCGCTTTTAATGTTGCGGCATTTTTTGACATTTATCGTCTTAATGCTTTTAAGTAGCATACTTTAAGGCACAACTCCCCTGGCAATGTTTAGTTTAATGGTTCCGCTTGTCGGCAACGTGCGTTGAGGGTGAATTACGAAACGTGTTTAAAATAATGTTTAAATATTTTAAAATGGCCACAGCGACAAACAAACAGAAAGACAGACCGACAGCGACAGCAAGTAAAAATATGTTTTGGGTTTGCAGCCGCCATTGTTTATTGCCTTGCAATTGTTGCTGCTGTAAATTGACAACAAATTTTTAACAATTTTTAACTAACCACAAATTTGTTCGACCTCTAACCTAACTTTTCAATTTTTCTACTTTAAATGCAAATGTTTATATTCATTACACCGTGCGACAAAAATAAAAAAAATTTTAACACCGGAAAAAATCCATATGGGCGTGAAACTAGAGACCAAATATAGTAATACTGCGTACTCAGTTTCTTATTTCTACATCCTTTGTCCTTTTAAAAAGACTTCAAAATTTTGAAGGGGATACAAAATAAAAAAATATAAAAAATATTTAACCTCGTTAGAATATGGCGATATGTATATCAAATGAAAGAGGAAAGGCTCAAAAATTTAAATAAAATTAATTTTTTATCTATTTTTAAAAAAAGGATATGAAAAAGGTCCTTTGAAAATTTTAATCCTTTATATCGTTGAAAGTTTATGTAGAATTTTCTTGAAAAGTAAGTATGTAAACCACAAATCTCCTTGATCACGTGTCCAAATTTCATTATTCTCGCTTCATTGATTTTGTATCTTTTTATTATTTAAAATACTGATACTCAAATAAATTAGAATTTTTGTACTTCATTAGAATTGCAGCTTCCGCCTTTTTTTTAATAACTTTTGAACTAATAAAGTTAGAGTAATGAAATTTTGACACGTGATCAATGAGATTTTGGGTTTCAACATACTTACTTTTCAAGAAAATTCCATATAAATTTTCAAGGATATAAAGGATTCAAATTTTCAAAGGACCTTTTTCATATTCTGCTTTTACAAATATATACAAAATTAATTGTATTTAAATTCTTGAGCCTTTCCTCTTTCATTTGATATACATATCGCCATATTCTAACGAGGTTAATTATTTTTTATATTTTTTTTATTTTTCATTCCCTTCAAAATTTTGAAGTCCTTTTAAAAGGACAAAGGATGTAGAAATGAAAAACTGAGTACGCAGTATTACTATATTTGGTCTCTAGTTTCACGCGCATTTGAATTTTTCCCGGTGTGAAAAATGCTGTCGCACGGTGTTATTTCAGAGCAACAATACGCAGTAAAACCAAACAGGCGCTTATTTTCGAAAATTTCAAATTAGTTATGACTAACCAAAAACTAGTCACATCGAGCAATTTTCCAAGCAACTTTCGCTCCAACTTCAAACTCAACATTACCAAATTCGACACAGCAGCAAAACTTTCTCTTAATACGCCAAAAACGAATAACAAAAACAAAAAAGTGCCACCGCTTATTGCCGGCAAGTGCGACCGCTGCTTTCTGTCGGATTGCAATTTGTCGCCGCCGATATTCACAGAGCGCGTCACGCAACATAAATTTTTTCCCCAAGTTGCCGCCACATTTAACTGAAATTTGTCACCAACAACAAAAACAACAACAACAACAACAAATTAAATTTGCTTACACCAACAACACTAATGTCAGTGGCGTTCGCTACGCTTTTTCGAGGCTCGGCGACGCCACATAATTTTAATAAGTTTGTCACCTCGACGCATATGCTACGTCCGACAGTGCGACAGTGAGCACGAAACCAACGCGCCAGCACCGGCAACAACAAAGTGTTTTCAAACTGAAGTTTCGGCAAATATTTCGCCTGGCGCCACATTCCAAACGTGTGCTGTGAAAATTTTAGCCTCTTCGAGTGATTTTTCAGTCTTGCACGGCACGCTGCACTGAGATGTAACGGTATTTTTATTTATATATGAGGTAGGCGTGGTTGGTAGGAAATTTTTCATATATCATTTAGTATCATCAGGTGAATTGACTTACTTAGGGGGAACGTTTCATTCATTTCTCTAATTGTCAGTTGACGACAATCAAAGACACAACTCCGCAAGGAATTTCAAATTTGAATGAGGAAGAGAAGTAATAATTGGCATAATACGATACTACTCGTATATTAAGTAATAAGAGTTTCCAGGTTATGCTAGATGGCATTTGAACGGTCAGATCTCTTACTTAAAAAACTTTTCAGACAGCTCTGCGATTGATTGCCTCAGTTTTGTTTGAGCGCTCGTCAAAGATGGACACCAATAAACGAAAAATATGCAATTTTTACTGTTTTTCTTTGATCAGGGCGAAAATCCAGGTGACTGAAAATTTGAAAAGCCTTTATGGTGCTGAAACTGTACCAATCAATCAAGCAAAATTTTGGCTTCGTCAAATCCGTTCTGGTATGTTTGATGTCAAAATTGTACCACGCTCTGGAAGGCCAACTGTGAAAAATTTCAGTTAAATCATGGAAATCGTCGAGACAGAACGTTAGGATTGATTGCTCATCTTATATCTGTCCACCTCATGGGCCCCCTCTGAGCCAAGTCATCCTACACATCCTCCTGAACATCTTCCAACCATTCTGTTCACTAAGAACCTTTCGGCAGTAAACTTGCAAATGATTATAAAAAAACTTTTGGAACCACTTCAATGAGGTTGAATACAAAAAGAAGCTCGATGTATGGATGAAACATGAATTAATGCAAAAACCCGAATAAACCGAATTTCTTTTAAGAATCGCCTCCGAATCGAACAAAATCGACCCATTTTTGAAGCAAATTGTGGCTTATGATGAAAAGTTGATCAGTTGCAACAACGTCAAACAAAAACGGTTGTGATCAAATCGCTGTAAGTCGGCTCAAACGGTGGCAAAGACAGCATTGACGGTCTGAAAGGTTTTGCTGTATGTTTGATGGGATTAACAGGGAATTGTCTACTATGAGCTTATCCCCTATGGCCAAACTCTTAATTCGGACTTGTAGTCTTAAAAGTTGGACCGTCTGAAGCAAGCATTCGCCCAGAAGCGGATAGCTTTGGCCAATAGGAGAGGAAATATGGCCTATAAATCCATAGTGACTAGGCAAAAGTTTCGGTAGCTTGGTTGGGAGATTCTGGCATCAAGTGACTACCGTCTCTTCCTGTTTATGACTAATGATTTTGCTAGTGAAAACTTTGCCTCTAGAGAAGCTTGTGAAAACCGACAGTCCTAGGTTTTTGAAGGACGAAAGTTTCTTTGAGTAAAGCATAATGGAATGACCTTCAAAATGACAACAAGTTATCAAATAAAACGGTGCATATTCGATCTAATTTATATTGTTCTAACTATGCTAAAAAAAGCCTTCAATTTCAACCAAAAATAAAAGATTTTTCTTTTCTGCATCTCATAGAACTCAACGACTTTAACCTTAGAAACAGCGACTTTGACCATAAAAAGTTCACATGACTATAGCGCAGCCTATAAGACCGACTACAGTGCACTTGCTGGTTGTTGTTGTTGTTTCCATTTTTAAGCGCGCTGACTTTTTGTTGGCCGTTCACTCAGCTCATTCCTCTGCTGTTTGATACGAACCCAGCCTGGTCTGTCCTGGCAACATTTCACTACTAATTAAAAGTAAGGCAGCATTTATTTAGTGCTTTTACCAATTGCCAAACGAACATTTTTGGCTCCGCAAAAGTTTTACAGAGTTTTGTGTAACGTTTAACGCTGGGCGAACGACATGTTTGGAGTCAGTTGGCAGGTTGTAAATTAATTGTCTTTGAGCGGATTTGTTGCTAATTTTAAGGGTTAGAGAATGTAGTGTGCAGCGCAATATTTTGCACTTTTATAGGGGTTTTCCCAAATTTTTAGAGTTATAAAAAATATTTATTTATATTGATTGCAGGAAAGAGACTTTTCTGCTTAATATGGAAAGTTTGAAGCACAGAATTTGCTAATTTGCTGGGGTGAGTTTAGTTGATTTGTTAAATAAATTTTAAAGTTGTGTTTTTTCGAGTCAACTATGAGCTAATCACCAACTATGGTGAATCACTAACCCATTAACTTAACCCTTTCGCTACTGCAGGGACACTGATGTCCCATGCCATGTTCAGTTGACCCTAAAACTCGTAATTTATATTGTGAAGTCAACCGAAAATGGTCTCCAAAACGTTCAAAATAAAGTCACTCAGCAAAAGGCGTAGAGAAAGGGTTACCCAGCACAGCTCGATATTAAGAAATATAAGCAAAATCCATCGCTGGCATACCTTAGCAAGGAGACTTTCTTTTATCTGACACCTTTTGTCATCTTTTTATACCAATTCAAAAGGCAACCATTTCGAACTCAAATTGCATAGACAGTATTAATACAAACAGGATGACTCCATTGGACTACGTGAAATATTAAAGCAAATATATTATAGTAGTCTCTACCAAGCAACATTCCCCAATCTTACAGAACCCCTCTCAGTCGCATAAAAAGATACATTGTTAACTTTTCAACTAAGAAGCATTGGAACAAGAAGTCTAAATGAATAACAGATAACATTGAAAAGTTATACACCGATGGCTAGGAACTTTTATAGTGGGACGTGGAGTCAGAGCATTAACCCGGCGTTGGTGTGGTGGAAAAAAATTACGTAATTGTTGTGGTGGGGTATGACATACCCCAAACCTTGATATAGCAGCAACCTCACGAAACAACACAAATATAAAAGATAGCAATTCTATATTATTCTTCATTAATGTTTACGTAAGAAAATACAAAAGCAATTCATGTGCAAGCAATTTGTAAAAGAAAATACCACATATAACAAAAATAAACGAAAAATACTGATATTTATAAGTTGACTTCATATAATGGGGTTTAAAAAAATTTCTGTATATAATTTTCCAAAAAACATAGTCTGTTTTAAAAACGAAATACATATAATTATGTGACATACAATTTTTGGTAGCTATCCTGAAAGAGTAGCGAATTACAGGGTCTCAAAATTAGCGCATTTTTCGCAAGTCATATAAGGTTTTTGCTCTCGGACAAACCGAACATCGTGTGCTGTATTGACGACGTTTTGGTACAGCTTCGCCTTATCTCAAGGCTGTACAGAATCATGACGATGTAGAAAAATAATGCTATTTTTTGGAACATATGATACGATGAAAATGATTGTCGTATGTGCTATTAAATTCAATGGAACATACGACATTCGTTTTCTACGGCGACGAAATGCGAATACTGAACTGGGAGCTTTTCTTGCACGTAGCAGTTGGTATTTGCCTCTTATTTTTCCGTATAGTGAATTTTTGAATAAATCGATGACTACTAGACTATCGAAAATATCAATTTGAATTCAAAATTATTTACACAAAAAGTTACGTTATTGGTGTGACTGAAATCTGGTCACACTCAAGTTGTTTTTGGATAGCAAATGTGTATGGTTGGACTGTTATAAACAGCTACTAGAAGCGATAGTGCCCACATTGAACTGATATCCGTATTATTTACAAAAATACAACCTCTGGGGTATGGTATACCCCACCACACCAATGCCGGGTTAAGCACATTGAGAACTGACTCATCAAAATTCCAGACTGAACTTTGTGCTATACTGAAAGCATTCCGAACCATATTGAAAAAGCCTAATTAAAGAGTTAAGATTACATTGGAACCATTGGAATGAATGGAATGGATATGAGGGGAGCCGAAAAAGTGAACTCTAGAGTGTACAATTTCTCAAACACTCAGGCTAGATAGCCCATTGTGCTTAAGACTCGAGAGGAAAATGGTGTTAGAGGGGAGTGAGGTGGAGTTAAAGAAAGAAAGTAGTAGGGAAAGGATAGGGACTACAAATCTTCTTGCACGAATTTTCTGGATTCTTTAATGAATCTCAAGAAATCACGGAGGGTAAGAGAATGGACCTCGCCCATCCTCAAAACATCAGAACTCAGATTGTGTCCTGTGATTAGCCCTTCGATCCGGCGAAGATCTTTACTTCTTAAATTCAGAAGAAATTCGGGCCTAGCACAAAACACTTGGCAGTCCTGCAGCTTCCCAAACTAGACCAATGCTCCCTATGTGAGCTGTTTGCATAGGATTTGATCCAGTCCAGGTTTCCGTAACTATAACATTGCATTACTTTACATAACCAATAAAATACATTAATCCTTGTTGGCCTCTGCTGCCTAGAGTAGTGAAAAAGGAACTCAATTATTCCGAGTATCTCACATATAAGTATCTCACAAGTGTCCCGTATGGGTGATAAAGCTCCGGTGAAAAAGATGTTCCACGTGGTAGTTGGAGGTCGACGGCAGTGTTGACAGATCAGGAGATTTTCTTCTAGATTTAGGAGAGTCTTGACCTTTTAGAAGATTTTTTAGGAGGAAGAATTGTTTAGGAAAAAGTTTAGAAAATTTTGATGGTGATATATGGATAGTGGCACTGAAGCCTTCCATATTTAAAGCTAAATATTGAAAGTGTCTAATCAATTTTAATTAAAATTTCTGCTTCTGAGTGTATAATTTATGCAATGAATGAAGGAAGTTTACAAAAGCTAATTTCATAGCGATCTCATTTTTATATGTTTTGTTGGTGTTAAGTTGTTGTTAAATTGAAGCTGAGTGAATAAAAAGGCTGCAATAAAAAACTGAATATAGTATTTTTATTTTTTTATGAGGAAATTATGGAATTGTTTATAATGACAAAAATATTTTTAAAAAATTCGACTTTTTAAATTTGGCAGGAAATTTCAGCTTTGTTTTATGGTTTAGAAGAAAGTCATTTTAGGTACCTGCGAGATACTATCTGGCAACACTGGTCGACGGCAAAGAGGGATTCTGTATTTCTGGTGCAAGGATCAAGTTGAGGACACCTTTTTATCTCTTAGACCAACTGGAGAAGGCGCACGCAAAGCAGAAGAGTCCCTGGTACCCGGCCCGGAGTTGTTATAGTCAGTTAAATAAGCAAGTGAGTCATTTCATATATAAACTGAGCAGCAATGAGCATTGACTGATTGATTTTTTCTAAAACTTCTCACATTTTAGTATAGACATTTGAACAACATTTCAATTACATTATCCAAAGTCAATAAAAGTGATAATTTCTCGCTTTAATGTATAAATAACGATGACGCACTATGAAAATTGATATTAAAAGGAAGTTAAAGAAATTCAACCCTATTTGAGGCGCCCACACTGCCTCGAAATGCACTGAACGCACAAGTCACCCTGAAAATGAAATACAATAAAATGAATGAATACAAAAACAAATTTGGAATATAACTTCAAAGCCAATTTTAGTCGAACAATAAAAATCTGACAAAGGAAACCCACGCCACATGTCACATGCTGCCTGCCACATGCCACCAGCCAGTACCAGAATTTCCCCGCTTCGCCCGCACCAACTGAACTGAACGGAGCGCGGAGGCGGTCGCGGGTAAATCACTTCAAAAAATAATTATAGCCAAACTGTCATAATATGATAAATTTAATGGCGGCCGAGTAGAGCCGGTCAAAGTGCTTTCATGACTGTTGGCAACGTGCGGCGATGTGGGCGCACAGCGCTGACAAATTGTGATGCTGCCAATAAGCAGAACAAAAATAAATGCATACTCAAATTCGTATAGTTGTTGTTGTTGTTGTTGTTGTAGCCACTGGCCGCCGCTTGTCAAACATAAATATTGACGCTGCGCATACAATCGAACAGACAGCGCCACAACAACGCGCCAACACTGCAGTTGGCCGCTGCATAGTGCGGCTGTGCAGCTGTGTTGTTGTTGTAGTTGCGGATAATAAACTATAAAATTCTAGCGAATCAGTTAAGACAGACACATACATGCGACTCTCTGGAGCTTTGGCACATTAAATACGCGTCATAAATTTGCTTCATTATGTTGCCGCCGGCGCGTTGCTATTTATGTGTCTGCTTTGACAACATCGCTACAACAACAACAACTATAACAACAAAGAAACTTTTCGCCAAGTCCTTTTCAACATTGGCATGGCTTGTTACTAGCTTCTCTGCGCCCTCCGCCCACCCTCCCGCCTAAATGTTTGCCGCCATCTTGCAGTTTCTATGCACTCGAAGCCTCTTGGCTGTACATTTATTATTGTCTACTTTCGGGCTGCAACACAACCCATCGCACATGCAGGCCACTCAATTGTCCTGCGCAGCGTGTGTGGGGGCCTTTCATTATTTATTGCTTTGCGTCGTCTGCATTTAGCAATGACCCGCGGGGATATGCGCCGCCCGACATGGGTTGTGCGGCCTGCGGTGGCGTTGTCTTCTGTTTAATTACTGCGAGCACATCCTACGCAGCCTAAATGTATGCTTTATTATAGTCGAACAAATCGACGCTGATTTGGTGAGCAATTGCAACGATTGGAAATTGTCGATGATCGGTCACGTGTTGGTACTTGTTTTTAATTTATTGTTTGGTTTGGGTTTAACAAGTTTTTTGAAAATTTTTAGTTTGTGGGAATTTTAAATTTTCTTAATAAAAAAAAACAGAAAGATAATTTTTTCTTTATAACTGAGTTTTTTATAAAAGTTTGAAGACTTTTTGCCCAAAATCTTTTCCATTTAATTTATTATTCCATTATTTAACACTAGAATGCCCGAGAGCCCTGTAACCCTTTCGGGACGGAGTTTAACCCTCCATTACTATCGTCAGGGTGGAATCCACCCTGTGAGTTCAATTTCTTAGTAAAATATAGATTTTTTAACCAAAACCAAAGTAAAGCTATAATGTAATCCACATTTGCATATTTCTGAAGGTTTTAGAGTACATTGCAGTTGCATAAATAAAGCTGATGCTTTTATACAATTGTTTTAAAAAGTAACTGGGTGTGTTACACCCACGATAGTAGTGGCGTTATAAAATTGCTGGATGCTTAACACCCATTATTAGTAATGAAGTTTTATTTTTTATAAATTACATTTACATATTTGTATTCACTTTTTGGCGATAATTTTTACTTAGTAGAAAATCCTTAAAAATTATGCTCTAGGATAAGTAAATAATTTTTATAACATTAAATTTGTTATATCTTAAACTGATAAAGTTAGAAGGACGAAATTCAAGGATGTAGTAGTGTACATATTAGTCCTTAAGATATATTTTTTTCAAATTTTTTTTCCAATAGTTTCTGGAAATTTCCAAGGATATTCAAGGATAAAGTTTCAAGAGGACATTTTTAATACCTATTTGTCCTTTTGCACCAAAACATTAAATTTTCTAAGATTCTAAGGATTTTTCTCTTGCATTTGATACCCATATTGTTATTCTTCAATGCGCTCAATTTTTGAAATAATTCCTTGAAATAAACATGTCCTTGAAATTTGAAAGTCCTTTAAAAAAAATCCTGACGTCAGAGAGAAAAACTAAAAACGCAGTTTTACTACATTTGGCCCCTAGTTTCGCAAGTATTTCGATTTTTTCGTGTGTTTGGAAATTTTTTTATTTTTGTCGCACGGTGTAACCGTTAAAAGTAGCAATAATATTGTTGATTTTTATTTGAGTTTTTACGCAAAATTTTACCTCGGTCCGAAAAAAAATATTAAATAAATATTTATTACTTAATTTTTAAGCTTTCTAAATCACTCAGCCCAAGAAACATAACTTAAATATTGTGCAAGATGTGGCTCTTTTCCCAATACAACTTTTTATTTCATCTTTTTTTTCCTTGAAATGAGATGCACATAAACAAATGTTTATATTAAATAAATGAATTAACAAAATTAAACAATTAATTTTTGTTTTTACATGTTATGATGTTCTGATTATGAAAAAATTTGGTTTTTGTTTATTTTACCTCCATGGATAAGTAAAACGGATAATAAAAAGTTGTGGGTGGATTACACCCACGATAGTAATGGCGTTAGTGAAATAGACGATAGTAATGGAGGGTTAATTTTGAAAACTAAAATACTCTTGGTAGAAATGTTTCCATACTATGAAAATTGGGGCTACAAAATTAAGTTGCATACTCACAAATTCTGAAATCATCCTTTTATCCGGAGACATATAATTCGAATAATTATTTTTCGTGAGTCAAATCTGAATAAAATCTGAATAATTATTTTGAGCGGCCTTAAAATCTTGCTGGAACGTATTACCCCAGTAGTCTCGAAAGGGTTAAGTAATTAAAAGAAAATTTTCTATGACTTTAACTAGTTTTTAATGCTGATATTAATTGAAAAAAAAAAACAATTCGGGGAATTTAATTCCTTCGCGGTAAACTCGAATCACTCTCTCTGTGTACCATTTCAATGCCAAGTTTCCATAGTTATGGATTGTAAAATTTATCAAGAAACTAATTTTGAGAAACTTACCAAAAGCAAAAGTTGTTTCGGCAAGCACTGTTTGACATCAATTTGTTGATTTATTTGTCCATGTGTACAAGAAATCATTGTTACTCAGATAAGTTCTTTGCAAGGTAACATTTTTTTTCCGAAACTTACTTGTGACATTAGTTTTGTCAACCATTGTGATGAAGATAAAACTATGCACAATATTGTCATAAAGTTTTTATAGACATTTTTTGTCCATGGTTTTTACTGAAGACCTCAGAGCCAATGTTTTTTATAGATGAGTCTTTTAGTTTTGAATCCTTTAGCAAACAAAATTTAAAATAAACAACTTTATCCATCTATTTATCTATCTGCTAACACCGTGCGACTAAAATAAAAAAAATTTTCACACCGGAAAAAATCCACATGGGCGTGAAACTAGAGACCAAACATAGTAATACTACATAGTAATAATACATAGTAATTTCATTATTATCGCTTCATTGATTTCGTATCTTTTTATGATTTAAAATACTGATTTTCAAATAAATTTGAATGTTTGTACTTCATTAGAATTGCAGCTTCCACCTTTTTTTCAATAACTTTCGAACCAATAAAGTTAGAGTAATGAAATTTTGACACTTGATCAAGGAGATTTTGGGTTTTAACATAGTTACTTTTCAAGAAAATTCTATATAAATTTTCAAGGATATAAAGGATTAAAATGTTCAAAGGATCTTTTTCATATCCCTTTTTTAGAAATAGATAAAAAATCAATGTTATTTAGATTCTTCAGCCTTTTCTCTTTCATTTGATATACATATCACCATATTCTAACGAGGTTAAGTATTTTTTATATATTTTTTATTTTGTATCCCCTTAAAAATTTTGAAGTCCTTTTAAAAGGACAAAGGATGTAGAAATGAAAAACTGAGTACGCAGTATTACTATATTTGGTTTCTAGTTTCAAGCCCATATGGATTTTTTCCGGTGTAAAAAATGCTGTCGCACGGTGTAATGGAACTATATATTTCTGAAGACCTTTTTCTGGACGAATTGTTTTCCATATCCCTGCAACATACTCACTTTTTTAACCGCATCTCTGTTGGAACGTCAAAAAGTCCAATTAGGTGCTTGTTCCAATTCTTTAGCAAATTCCTCTTTGACAAATTATTTTTTTCGATCCACTTTTAACTTTCCTTTCAGTAGTTAAACGTACACTGAGTTGTTTAAAGTGTAAGCATCTTTGTCACCTTTGAATTTACAATAATTAAAAATTTTGTTCATGGGATTTTTAGAGTTTCCGTATGGAAATAAGTTTCGCGTGATTAAAATCATTGACAGAAAAGAATGCAGTAATGTAAAACAAAGCCTACGCTACGGTTTCCAAAAAGGATGACCAGATAGCAGTGATAGTTTGTCCAACAAGGATGTCTCAGCAACTTTCAAAGATATCTATCTAAATTTGAAATATTTGATGTTGTTGCCATTTCAGCAAGCATCGCTTTATGTTTGCCGAACGTGTGGGAATTATTACAAAAATATTTAATATACAAGCGACGCCACACTCTATGTTGTAAAAAGGAAATTTGGCGACTGGGTCATCTCAAGGCGAGCGTTCGTCAATTTCTCTGAGGCGATGTCAAGTCCATAGTCTATGTTAACCCTTTCGCTATTTTGTTGCCATATGGCAACATGCTACTTTGTGGACGTCTGAACCCTCATTTTTACATTTTTTGTTGGTCCTTAGAATCGTTTGAAGTTTTAGGAAAAATACGAAATTAATAAACTTAATATTTAAGTTTAAAGAAGAGAAGAAGTATACACGTTTTTTTAATGGTATATCTTGACATAGTAAAGGAAGAAGAAGCAGAAAAATTAGATAACTTTTTAATTTGACGTTTTCTTTCAATTTAGATACATCTTTTTTTTTAATTTTGGCTGAAGTAAATGCAGAAATATTCAAATTTTTGTTATGCGTTGAAAGTTTTATGTTTAAGTAATTATTACAGCCACAACGATGTGATTGCTCTCATAGAAAAACACTCTAAAATACAGGGTCCGAGTATAAAAATTAAAAAATTTCTTATGGAATGTTGCTAATATAAACACATAGAAGCCTAAAACGTAAAATTTAAAATTTTAACTTTCCCCAGTAAAAATTTGTAACGAATGGGTTAATAAGCCAACCACTGTGGAAACGTCATAACGTCATTGCCGGAATAACGCCAACCAAGTCATCAAAAATTTTACCGACTGCTTGAAGCACTGCCAGCGAAGCCGAGGAGGAGGTTTGAATGGTGACCATATAAATATTTTAGGTTCTTCCATACATAATGGATTGAGGGTAGCTATAAAATAAAGTCAGAATCAATGTGATATCTCACACCGTTGTTATTCCATTAAACTTTCTTTTCGTATCGTTCTTATCTCGTCACCTTTTGCATTACTTTCTTGTGGTATTATTTTTGGCAAAAGAGCTTGAAATTTTTTCTGATCACTTTTTTCTTATACACCCTTAACCCTTTCGCTATTTTGTTGCCATATGGCAACATGCTACTTTGTAGACGTCTGCATCCTCTATGGTTGCAAGAATACATTTTTTTGTTGGCCCTTAGAATAGTTTGAAGTTTTAGGAAAAATACGAAATTAATAAACTGAATATTTAAGTTTAAAGAAGAGAAGTATACACGTTTTTTAATGGTATATCTTGACATAGTAAAGGAAGAAGAAGCAGAAAAAAATTAGAGAACTTTTTAATTTGACGTTTTCTTTCAATTTAGATACTTTTTTTTAATTTTGGCTGAAGTAAATGAAGAAATATTCAAATTTTCGTTATGCGTAAAAAGTTGTATGTTTAGGTAATTATTACAGCTACAACGATGTGGTTGCTCTCATAGAAAAACACTCTAAAATACAGGGTCCGAGTATAAAAATTAAAAAATTTCTTATGGAATGTTGCTAACATATGTAACCACATAGAAGCCTAAGACGTAAAATTTAAAATTTTAACTTTCCCCAGTAAAAACCTGTAGCGAAAGGGTTAACACAAAAATGACCGGCCAATCCAGTCTTCCTTTCATGCCCTTATGGAATAATGTTTATAACAATATAATGTTGATAACAATATTTTAATTTTTTGGAATTTTATAGTAAAAGTCAGGGAAGATTTTCCCTCAGAAAACCATGCATTAAAATAATAAGAAACCTCGGTGGGATCATTTTTACTTCTTTGGACAATTTAATGTTAAGACATGTTCCAATCAAGTATGAAATGATATATATGGAAATAACCGCCCGCCCCCCCTTTCTGATAACAGGCCCTTTTCTTTTTCTTTTCTTTTTCGATTTCCTATAACATTTTGACAATGACGCGTTGGATCTCAGCCTTGAGTTCAGTAATTGTTTTTGGTTTATTCGCAATGACCAGAGATTTCATAAATCTTCAAAGAAAAATCTTCAAAGAAAATCGCACATTCTTTGTGACCAGTTGACTTGCCTTGTAACTTGCTCGTAGTTCCAATAATAAAAAATAAATTAAAAAAATAAAATAAATCTATACTAAGCGCATTACAGCTCCATTTGTTGTCAGATGTCAAATTTCAGAGCTGCCAAAATTTCAATTGTGCACTTTAATTAGGACATTCTTTGTTTTGTAGATTGCGAAAAGTTTGGAAAACAGAACACAAGTTTTCATTAAAAAATTTAACAATTTCAAAGCTTTATTGAATGATGTAGAGCTCCATTGTGAAATCGAGTTGAAGACACAACAGAAATGTTACAAAAATGCACCACTGTCCTTTGACTGGCTACGCCCCTGACTCAATGCAAATATCTTCTTAATAGTTGAAATTATAGTTGGCTTTTGTTTCCTATTCATTGATCTCATAAACAGTAGCCAACACGTATCAATACGAAAATTCATGTCAGAAATATAAAAATTATGAATATTGAAAAAAATGTGGTAAAAAGGCAAAAGCTGGCGCAACATTTTCATCCACTTGTAAACACATCATCAACATAAAATGTGAGAATAATACGTGCGGCAGGGTATTATCCTGATTAAATGCGTTGATAAAATTTATTGCATATTAGTTGGCATAATAAATGCCCGGAGCCCCGGGGGTCAGTACTGCCGGCCGCGGACAGCACTGCGACAGCGCCGAGAATGGGAGAGCGCTGCGCAGACAGCGGAGGGCTATGAAAAATATAACAACACAAAATGCTACACACAGGCCGCTGCAAGTGTGCATTTGTGTGTGTGTGTGTGTGTGAGTGCGTGCGTGCGGTGCGCAGTCGACTACCGCATGAGCGCGTATAATCAGATTGCGAACGCTGCTGGCTGGCCAGCAACCCTTGCAGCAAGTGCCGCCTCTAATCGCCCATACAGCGCTGACCTCAGTCCGACCGCCCCACCAACCAACCAACCGCTCACCCACCCACCCATCGACCCTGCGCGGCACAATTGATGTGATTGACCCAGGGCCAGGCGCAGGTTTTGATTGTGTATGTGTGTGTGTGTGTGGCGCAACGCTCGTGTTATCCGCTTAGATCCTTTTGGCGTGCTGGCCATGTTATGAATTTTTCCTTGCCGTGCCGCTTGTTGTTGCCTTTTGTTCTAATAAATTATCACCCCATATAAAGCAATTAATTGCTGCCGGCAACGAAGCACAACGAAGCCGAACTATGCGCCGTCACACAACGCTGATCGTTCTTACATGTTGCCGCACATGTTTACATACATATATGTGCATATACATATGTGCATATGTTTGTATATACATATTCGCTTGGTTGCTGTGCATCTTTTAAGCCGCTCATTGGTTTACGTGGCCCTGCTGCCTAACACGATTTTATTTTCATTTTCATATTCGTTGCAAGTTTATAACTCAATTTTTTGCCGCCTCCTGTCACTCTCGTCGTTTTTTGTTTGTTCGCCAAATAAGCACTTAATAGGTTTTTGCAAATCGTGTACATTCCAGCAGATTGGCCGCAGCAACCCACAACCATCAACACTCAACTCAACTCAACTGCTTGGCTGCAGCGCTGCGAATTGATTTTCTCGCTGGCTTCAAGCTTGCTGCCCCCTCTCTCTCTCTCTCACCTTTATTGCGCTGCTATTGTTACATATTCAGTGTCCCTCTCCTGTCTCGTCTGCACTGTTAGTTTGTCCTTAATTGCCTTTTTTTGCTAAACAAAAATTAAGTTCTTCAGCGTTTTGGTGGGTTTATGGGCCAACGCTGAAATTGAAATTGAAAAGTTTGTCAATATCGAAACGCTCCATTTTCCAGTTGATCCAATTTCAGGTGTAACTTTCACCGATTTTGTTAGCTTAAACTCGAACGTTGATAAGCGCTCTGAGGCGTTTAATAGTTTGCAAATTGCCTTAATGGTCATTTAGTGTTAAGGTTACTAGTTTTATTGATTGAAAGTTCTGATAACTACCTGAAAAATTGTGCAAAAAATTAAAATAAATATACAGAATATTATTAATGGTTTGATGGTCAGAATGCTTCCAACAGAAATCAGATTAACCCTTCCCGGTCAATTTCCGCATTACTTGAGACAACAATTTTTCTTTCAAAATACTGACTCTTTTTGAACATTTTAGGAATAAAATACAACAAAATATCAAAAACATCATTTCAGTTAAGAATTACAGTTCAATTAATTGTGTACCATATATCCTACAACGGTCCGCAAAGGAGTAAAAATGCATGCAATTTTTGTTTAGTTTTTTTAGATTTTAATTAAATAATACATAAATTACACCGTGCGACAATAAATTTGACACACGAAAAAATTGATATACTCACGAAACTAGGGGCCAAATGTAGTAAAACTGCGTTTTTAGTTTTTCTCCCTGACGTCAGGATTTTTTTAAAAAGGACTTTGAAATTTCAAGGACATGTTAATTTCAAAAAATTATTTTAAAAATTGAGCCCATTGTAATAGAATAACAATATGGGTATCAAATGGGAGAGAAATATCCTTAAAATCTTGTTTAATGTTTTGGTGCAAAAGGACGAAGAAGGACGAACTTTGTCCTTGAATATCCTTGGAAATTTCCAATAGTTTTTTTTTTTTAAATATATCTTAAGGACAAATATGTATACTACCGCATCCTTGAATTTTGTCCTTCTAACTTTATTAGTTTAAGATAAAAAAAGTTAATACTTCTCTCTATAGGATATGGATAATTTCCATATCATTAAAGATGCTGAAATCGCATTTATAGAACCATTTGTGCACTTAAGAATAACAAGCCGACCATATGATAAATGGTCTAAATAATATAATTATATTCTATAAATATTTCATTTTACATTTAGTACACATTTGCAAAATGATTGGAAATGGGGATCAACATGACTCTCAAAAACCATTTCCTAGAGAGCCACTTAAACTTTTTCCCCGAAAACTTAGGTGAAGTTAGTGATGAACACGGAGACCGCTTCTACCAAGACTTCCTCAAAGCAGTGATCGAAAGAAGATAAGTAACCCCTCCATGAAGAAAAAAACATTTTTGTCATATTATTCTTGTTGCTTGTTAAGTTATAACTTCATAAACGCGTTCATAAACATGTATCAACCGATTCATAAAGTTTATGAAACAAATCAAAAAAATTATGCATTTTTCATAAAAAGTTCAAAATAAAGGTAGCCTACCCGTTCGGCTCGTACCCGAACAACAAATGTGAGATTCGGCTTTTATGGAATTGTTTGTGAACGAAGTTTCACAAAGTTTATGAACGCGTTCATAAACATGTATGAACTGTTTCATAAAGTTTATGAAAAAAATTAAAAAATTTATTAATTTTTCATAAAAAGTTCAAAATAAAGGTTTATGAACGCCGTTCATAAGACTTTTATGAATTATTTTTACCCGTGTAAGATAGTAAAAAAAAAAAGGTTGTTGAGTTCTTGTATCTATGGAAGAAGTTTTGCGGAAATTTTCCTTATCCTGCTGAGAACGTTACCGCCGAAAGGAAAATGGGTTTTACCTATATTTTAGTGTTGGCTACCACGGGGATTCAAACCTAAGTCGAGCGTCACTGTACACTCGCAATCCAACGCACTAAACAGCTGAGCGACGGTGATCGCCATATCACCATTCCCATCAATAATCAAAATTAATTCACCACATTGGTGAATTCTTCTTGTTTTTTCGACTCTTTTGAACATACTTTAAATTTTATTCGCAAAATTGCTTTAGTAATTAAATGTTTCAACATAAAAGACACCACTGAAGAATGGATGACTGTAAAATGCTGAATAGAATAGTTCCAAAATCTATGAAAAGTTAACATTGCATTTATGCAAAGTCATACACTGAAGGGTTAAGTACATTCCTAGGGCTAGGTACCTGTCCCGTTTAACTACCAACATACCTGGGCACAATGCGCATGAATGCTCAGTACTCAACCCGCTTAAGTACTTATCTCAAAAAACTTACATTCATAAGTGAGACCTCCAAGCGGGTTTTACTATTCTATTGTATTTGGAATAAAGCAGAAGAAACAGATCAATAATCCTGCAAATTGCCATCACCACCCCATGAGGTCTTGACAGCGTCGTCATTCCAGTCTTCTGCAGGACCCACAATTTCGGCAGTCACTTTCTCAGCCCAGCTGGAGGCCTCTTCGGCGCAATTGTCAACAACCTCATCGACCTTGGATGGTGGTAACAGTTCCTTGAAGGCAGCTTTCTCCTCCTCGGCTTCCTCGGGATCGCAGTTTTCAGTGCATAGTGGTACTTATGTGTCCTCTTAACCCATTGCTGCCTAATGGGTAAAATTTTTCCCATGAAAATTGATTTTTTAAAAAAATCACAGAAAAGTTCGTGGTAGAGATATCTCAAAATCATTGATAGGGATGGTTGGGGTAAAGATGGAACTACCTTAGTCTAGTGGAGTTCACCCTAAAATTCCGCCATCTAGCTAGAATAACCAGACTCCAAAAATTGTGAATTTTCCGGAGGTAGAAAATGTGGCGAAACGTAGTGGCCCTAGAACCACACAAAAATCTGCCTCCTAACTCACCTGTAAACAATACATCTTTTGTTCACGTGTTTAGCTGATCACTTGAAAAAGTATGGAAAAAAGCTATCATTGCTGCCTAATGGGTACAAAATACCCAATGAATATCTCAGCAACGTGCAGAGATAGAAAGCTGAAATTTTGTTTCTGATCATTTTGGGTCAATTCCAGGTATGAAATTTCGTCGTGTATGAAATTTTATCAAAATCGTATGGGCGGAACTGGTACCCGGCAGCAATGGGTTAAGATGCCCCTTTCTAATTCTTATTCTATCTAAGGTTAAAACATAATAAATATATGCACAAAAGGTCACAGTAGCTGTGGACGACAGTAGAAGGTTCTGAGTGTCAAAGCTCTGTTTTAGCCCAATGAATGGTGAGTTCTCAAGGTCATAAGATGGGAGTAAATGATGCAGAAAATTCTCCAAAAATATTATATTAGGAGTCAGAAGCAAGTTTAAACTTATTTTTAGCCTGAATGACTTCTTCTGCCCAACGCAACTGGGTGAAGTAAGTTTGAAATCAGTATTAATCTTTTACTAATTCTAATTCAACGTCAGGATAGGAAAGACTACATAGGCATAGAGGTTATAATTAGGCTTCCCAACCGTCCTCCTTTGAGGAGGAGGACAGTCCTCCTTGAACAGAAAATGTCCTCCGTCCTCCTCAAAGGCCAAAAAGTCCTCCTCAAGCTCAAGCTCAAATTAAATTTAAATTTTTTTTTATTTTTTGTATTCAAGTGTGGCAACTTAATCAATTAATGAGGAAAATTTTTCCAATTTGTGTCCAATGTTTCGATGCTGCTTTAGGCATTCAAAATAAAATTATAGACTTCGTTGAAAATCCGGATGAGTCAGCTGCTGGAATGTTCAACATGATTAAGGCCGCATTGGAAAAATTAGACTTAAAAATAACAAATGTTGTGTGCCTGCTGATAATACGCATTCGTTAATCTTAAGAATTCAAACCAAAATATATTAAAAGGCAATTGCCACGCGCACATAATACAAATTGCATTAAAAAAGCATTGTGTGATCTCGATGTTGATATTGAAAATATTATTTGATATTTTTGATTACAGTCGCACAAATATGCGTTTTGTTTTATTTTTTAAAGTGGTTAAAAAGTTAAAATTTACTTGTGCATTTAGGTTTTCTCTTTTTACACTTGCATTTTCTAAAAACATGGTGAAATATTGAAGGAATGTTATGTCCTCCTGAAACAAAATAGTTCCCATATAAAGTCCCCCTCAAGCCAAATTTTGTCCTCCCTAAACCGTTTTAATAGTTGGGAAGCCTAGTTACTCGTATAATAGATTATTATGCTAATAGAGGCTCGAATCTTAGTCTCGGAGCTCTTTTTTAGTCCAACGAATCAAGAGGTTCCCAGAAGCAAGTCTTGTGATGAAGCAAGAAGTAATTCTTCGTCGACTACCTACAATTAACGCGTCGAAGATCTTTTTGGTCAGAGATTCATCGTCCATACGATAGACATGTCCATGGCAGCGAAGCCGCTGGATATTGATTTTCTATGTCGATACTCGTCGCCAATATGAACAAGGTCGAAGATTTTGCAAAGCATCTTCATCTCAACCACTCCAAGGACTGCTATGTTGCTTCGTGATATTGTCCCTTACTCTTCGTGTATCTTATTGAAAATTGATAGTTCACAAACTTTTTCTTTTTACTTTCCATCAGACGTTGGGACCTCCTCTTTGTTGTAGTTCACCAAATTCCAATATCCAATATTGAAAAAAATATTTGAAATTTGTTGAAATTTCTTTAGTCATAAGTTTCAAGTAGATAGTCGGACAGGATCTTATAAAACAATCTTATTAATTTTTCATTGCATGTTTTCATTCATTTTTTTTATATTTTTGTGAATGAAAATATTGCTTACAATATGAACGGTGGGCTCCAAGAGTTTTTTTAAATTCTTTTGAAAGAAAATCAATCGAGAATAAATCAATCGGCTTTATTTGAGTTGGGATTTGAACCATAACTCTCTGACATTTGGCTCAACTGGGTAAAATTTCATAGAACTACTATTCCTCCATAGAAAAGCCATTCAAACTCAGTTTAAAGGATCCGCCTCTGTTTATGGTTTAATTAATTTAAAGCATTTCGAATGCAGATTTTACAAAATTTTTCTCTCAATGTTCGTTTTTTATATTTTAAGTAATTTAATTTCACAACATTTTTGCGCTTTTTGTTCGTTGCGTGGTTCGGTTGTTCGTCGTCAGTGCACAAGTCACAGCGAAAATATGAACTGCAACAATTTTACAACCATGTCACCGGATGATTTACGATGCCAGCCAGCGCAAATGAAAATTGTACGAATTGCAAGCAAACACATACAAACACACACAACATACATATGTACGTTTATATGGACACAAAAACACAGGGCGCGATAAACATTTTGTGGTCGGGTTGCTGGCCACACACAAAACACAGGAAAACGGAAATGAGTACTTGTCGCCCGGCATAGAATGACACCACACACACACACACACAGACAGACTGCCATGTGAGATTATGTGTGTAAAAAAGCGCAAGCAACAGTGCAGCGAAAAGTTTTTTGGTGATAGTTGCAAGAAACACAAAAAACTACACGAAAGCATATGAGGAATGTTATGAGACTCTTTGGTGGCCAGCGAGAGAAATTCCAAATGAAAAAATAAAATTAAAAACATAAAATAAGAACAACAACAAGTCGGCGAGGAATATTGCTATGAAAAGAGTGCAGAAACTTTGGCGGTGCTTGCGCGGCTATGGTGGCTGTGACAGCGGTAATACGAGCGCTAAAGGATAATAAAGGATAAACTTGTAAAAAACAAGCGCGCACACAAAGACAAACATACGCAAATGAATACATACATATGGACTATGTGTATGCATGGTAGATGAAAACAATGGTAGACTACAACATAAACAAAAATAGCTGAAGGCTAGATCAGAGAAACTTAAAATATGCGCCAAAGACGGGCAACCAAAAATTAGATTCATGAAAAAATCATTTGGAAATGTTTTCAGTTCAATTTTGTTACTTTAACTTTTTTCTAAATATGCAAATAAAATGTTTAAATTATTTTATTTTAATTAATTTTATGTAAATTATTTTAAAGTAGTTAAAATTGTTGTTACTGGTTGTTGATGGGTGCGATTTAACTTGCAACGCAACATCTTCAGATATGTGTTTCTTGTCTTTGTGTAAAAGATTGAATACACCATAAGGCATTGAATAGACGTACAGGGAGGCGGTTGTGGCTGCTCCAAGGAAAACTAAACCAGGCTAAAGAGACCCATTGTAATACCACGTATTATTCGAGCTCAAATCCTTTTATGCACAAACATTTCGATTTTTAAATGATCATGAATACCGCCGATATTTCCATTAAATTAACCACTTAAATGGAAATAAAATAAAATAAAATAAAATAAAATAAAATAAAATAAAATAAAATAAAATAAAATAAAATAAAATAAAATAAAATCAAATCAAATCAAATCAAATCAAATCAAATCAAATCAAATCAAATCAAATCAAATCAAATCAAATCAAATCAAATCAAATCAAATCAAATCAAATCAAATCAAATCAAATCAAATCAAATCAAATCAAATCAAATCAAATCAAATCAAATCAAATCAAATCAAATCAAATCAAATCAAATCAAATCAAATCAAATCAAATCAAATCAAATCAAATCAAATCAAATCAAATCAAATCAAATCAAATCAAATCAAATCAAATCAAATCCAATCAAATCAAATCAAATCAAATCAAATAAAAGAAAAGAAAAGAAAAGAAAAGAAAAGAAAAGAAAAGAAAAGAAAAGAAAAGAAAAGAAAAGAAAAGAAAAGAAAAGAAAAGAAAAGAAAAGAAAAGAAAAGAAAAGAAAAGAAAAGAAAAGAAAAGAAATGAAAATAAAATAAAATAAAATAAAATAAAATAAAGTAAAATAAAATAAAATAAAATAAAATAAAATAAAATAAAATAAAATAAAATAAAATAAACAAAACAAAACAAAACAAAACAAAACAAAACAAAACAAAACAAAACAAAACAAAATAAAATAAAATAAAATAAAATAAAATAAAATAAAATAAAATAAAATAATATAAAATAAAATAAAACAAAACAAAACAAAACAAAACAAAAAAAAAAAATAAAATAAAATAAAATAAAATCAAATCAAATCAAATCAAATCAAATCAAATCAAATCAAATCAAATCAAATCAAGTAAAATAAAATAAAATAAAATAAAATAAAATAAAATAAAATAAAATAAAATAAAATAAAATAAAATAAAATAAAATAAAATAAAATAAAATCAAATCAAATCAAATCAAATCAAATCAAATCAAATCAAATCAAATCAAATCAAATAAAGTAAAATAAAATAAAATCAAATCAAATAAAATAACATAAAATAAAATAAAATAAAATAAAATAAAATAAAATAAAATAAAATAAAAGAAAATAAAAGAAAAGAAAATAAAAGAAAATAAAATAAAATAAAATAAAATAAAATAAAATAAAATAAAATAAAACAAAATAAAATAAAATAAAATAAAATAAAATAAAATAAAATAAAATAAAATAAAATAAAATAAAATAAAATAAAATAAAATAAAATAAAATAAAATAAAATAAAAGAAAATAAAATAAATGAAAAAAAAGAAAATAACCGTCTCCGAATTTTAACTTTTCTGCTCAAGAAACGCTGAAAGCTTTTTATAAAAATATTTTGATATACAAAATAAACTAAAAAATATAAATTTAATAAAAACAAAATATAGCAAAAATGCATAAAAAAAATATTATTTAAGTTTCTTGTTTAACGTTATTTGAATTAATATTCGAACTTCGAACCCTCTGTCTTTTAATGGGCTCAGTGGTTGTGCCCGGCGGTCGCCACACCAACAGCATAGAAGAATGCATTACTGAAATTTCACAATATCAACAACAACAACAGCTAAGGCAAGCATCAAGCGAATGTTAAACTTTGCGCACATAAATAATCTTGTCAGACTTTGGCTTTGGCTTTGGCTGCTGTTGGCGCTTTTTCCCCGAATGTCGCCGCAAGGCAGCGTTGTTGTTGATCTTCGGCTACCGGCTGCTGGCAACCAAATATGAAACTAATCCTGGGTAATTAGTGCACCAACTTTTGCTAACAAGTGTGCATATTATAAGCCGCACACAACAGCTGGCCATCCCCTTCCGTTCGTTCATTCGGCTGTGTGTCTGTCTGTCTGTGGGCCGCTGTCCCAAGTGCTAACACCAGCGACAACACGCTCTGCTTTTTATACATTTTTTTTTTGGAGTTCACAGTGCTGCAGTGTCGTTTTTCTGCAATTCGACTTTCATTTTGGTGCCGACGACTTTTGGTCACAAGTTGTAGTGCGCGTTGTTGTTTTTGCGGTTGTCATTGCGTTTTTGCACTCTTATTTCTTATGTTTATTATTGGAAAAGTTAAGCTGTTGTTTTGATAGGTTCCACAGTGTAAGGGGATTAATTAGTGCTGGTCGTTTTTTATTTCGTTGGTTCATTCGTTGTTTCTCTGGAGTTGTGCTTTTGGGCATTGAATGCTGTGCAATTTCGCACATACTTTCAGGCGTCATTTGTGCCGCTTAGTTGCTTGATAAATAAAGCTTTAACTAAGCTCGAGTGATCTTCAAAGCTTATTAAAGTTTCATGTATTTTTCGTTAGTAGCAAACTTCAACAGTTTGATACATTAAATCACTAACTGTTGCTCAATTTTTTTTTGTGATAAGAAAATTATTGGCAATTGTTTTAAGATGTTAGGCTAATGTTCGTTTAAGAAAAATCTCGATTTAAAATACCTTGTGACAGTACTTTTGACCCATGCAAATGTTGATATTTAAGGCATACTCAGTTTTTCATTTTCTGATCCGTTGTCCTTTTAAAAGGACTTTAATGTTTTAGGGATATACACATTTCAAATATTTTTTTTTTTCTATATTTATGCTTAGCCATGATAAAAATATGGATATCAAATGAAAGAGGAAACCTGTTGTCTTATGACTAAATTATCCATTTGGAATTTTGAGGACCAAAATGTGTCATTAAAGCCCTTTCAAAAATATATCCTCTAATATCCTTGAAGAATTTGAACGAATCCTTTTGAGAACCGAAATGTGTCATTAAAGCCCTTTCAAAAATTTATGCTTTAATATCCTTAAAAATTTTGAACCAATCCTTTTGAAAAAGATATCTTTTTCGGACCTCAGTCTCTCGAATCATACTTCAAAAATTTATGCTTCTAGCATTATTGGTTTAGGGTAAACAAAAACAGTTTCCATAAACAAGAAAAAAATATGGAATATGCATCATTTTTTGTTTAAAAAATTAGCCTTTCTTATGGGAACTTAATAGTAGCTGTAGCCGGTTTAGTTAGTAGACCCTTTCCATTTTTTGATACATAAGATGTGCCAAAAAGTATGAAAGTAGAAACAATCAAAAAAGTGACAGGAAAAGTACTCGACTTACAATCGCGGAAGCTTTACTGTGAAGTGTCCTAACCGAAATAAATTTTGTGTCATCTCTTGTCTCCTCTTTCAAGAAAGTGATTCTGAAGTTGAAGTTATGCCCCAATTGTTTTAATGTTGCTGTTACTTTCATTGTAATCAAGTAGTTGACCGCAGGGACAAGGTTGAAGCCGACGCCATCTTGAATTTGTGTAGTCGCTGCCGTCTGCAATGTGTTCGGGCCATCTATCGTTCAATCCTGAAGCATTTTTTATGTCTAAAGATTTTAGGATATTTTGTCATTTAAAAATGACAATACTGAAATTCCGTAACTTGGGATTGTTCGGAATGTCAGAATTTTGGTATTGCCAAAATGATTTTGGATCCTGAGATTTCGGGATTTTGTAATAAAAGTATTGAATGCTCTAATCTCGAGGCTTGATTGAGGTTGTGATGAGTAAAAGTCATCTCTGACGAGTGGGCGGTGAGTTCAAGAAAGTTTTCACGTGGCTCCTGGGTATTCCAGGACTCTATAATTATATCTATATATTTTTTAAAAATACTATTTGTAATGAAGAAGAGGCTTAGTAAAAAATTCTCTTCACGATTCTGGTGAAATCTTTTCAACCAGTTTTGAAAAAGTGGTTTCAAGAAAAACTTCACATACTCGGAGACAATATGATCAAAAATTGAACGTTTTTATTTTACCTATAAATTTTTTTTATATTTTCGTACCTATTGGATATTGTTTTTATGATGCTAAAGCAAAAAGATCTAGAACCCAGACAACCAAAATCTAAGAACTGCCTTAGCCCTCAACACTAGAAAGACCACAAGTATTCCATACCTACAAGGACTGCATTAGACATTAGATTTGGCTTATTGCAATTGTAAAACCCTAATTATAGAACTAATGATAGAAACCAATACAAAAAATAAAAGTAATCAAAGCAAAAGTTGATAGAAATACAAATATTTTAAACTGAAAAATTGTCAAAATTACCGCAATGATCTTTCTGGTGTTAACTTGTCTTAAGATCCACTTTGGTACTAGAGGGTTAAGTGAGCTTTAAAATGATTTTAAGCTCTGCACACATGTAAAATGTGGCTGCTATCTGCTGTCTTTGGAAGTGCCATAAGAAACGTTAAAGTGTTGTTACTCAAAGCTAATCAACTGAGCACGTTTAACACCATCGAGTACGTGACAGAATTGCATTTTTGCACTTATCAATCGTAATTATGATTTTTCAAGTGTTGAGTCTTCAAAATGTTAGATCACCACCTGAAAGTGTAAAATACTATGGCATCAAAAAAATCATCATTCTTTTCCTAACTACAATCAATCAGTCCAGCTGTGTTCTTCTATAAACAGTGCGGCGTGTAATTCACTGTCAACCAATTAAGCTGCTTTAACAACAATCAACGACCGCAGCAACCAATTTCCCACATAAATTGAACACATACGGCAACTCTACACTAACCAAGTTCTCTTCACTTCAACGCCACCGATCGCATTCAACGCTACTCAGTGCATTGCTGTCGTGCAATCGGCGCACAGTCGGCGAAGAACGCAGTCCATCGATCTTTCGTCACAACGCAATGCTACACAATATCAGATTCTACAAGTTTCTGCTGATTCTGCACATAATTGCAACATTGGCACGATCGCAGCATTGGCTCGACGTCAATGCCGTCGATCGGTATTCGTGGAGTGGCAACGACGGCCAACATACGGTCAGTAGTATTTTTCAAGTGTTGCCACGTTGTCCGACGGGCTTCATTTTTGCCGTTGGCAGATGCAGAAAACTGGCCTAAATCGTTTAAAATTTATGTGTAAACACAACAACAAAAACAAAGTGACGTAAAGTGTAGTAGAAATGTGGATAAGAAATATTTCGTTGCAAATATTCAATTTTCTCAGAGTTTTTAACTCAATGACCAGTAATTGAACGAATGAGTAAATGAAGTTGTAATATCCCTAATATTATCGACTATTATATAGTTTATTGTATATTTATTTACATAAATAAACTGATTTATATTTATATTAAATTCATGTGCTAATAAAAAATTTGAATTTTTATTTATCTGTTGGTGTGAAATTTTTGGACTCCGATTTTTTCGCCCCATAAACTTTAAACATTTAACATCTATTCGCATCGATGCCTATTGGACAATGAGTACAAAATTCTCTCTATAAGTGGTACAAAATGGGTTAAGATTTTATATGAAGAAATTAATTGTAATTAATTGAAAATTTTATTTGAAGATTTTGTATGAAGAAAATTGACTTAAACTAAATGAAAATGAAAAATGAAATGTTTTTAAATGGATTAGGTCATGTGTGCTCTCACGATTTTGCCGAAAGACAAAGATGGGTCTATTGTCATACCGCAAGGAAGAAGAAGTGATGATTTCTTCTGCGAATCGTTAGATCACCAATGCAAGTCAATTTTGATTGTGAATGAACCCTCATGTCTCATGAGGGTCTCATGACTTGCTGATTAGCTGATGTGAGGTCATTGAAGTTTTCCAGGAAGGGGAGCCTTAACAATTCCATCTACATCAAAGGGAAGTAGGCAGTAGGCACCCCCCGCAAACCCCCCAAACACAAATATTGCCGGTACGAAATAGAGTTTCGAATGGTATTCGGCTCAAAAGTTGTACGGAAAACCCTCGCCAAAATTAAATCCTGTGTGCGTCACTGGAAGTAGGGCGACAGCAGATAACAAGTATTGATCTAATATCTTTATTGTTTATTTATTTATTTAAGTCTATGAACAGATTGGTCTTACAGACACATTACAAACTAAACTTAAAACTAGAGAACATGTTTTAGATTATTTTTAAAAACATCTTTTGAAAGAAACAGAAACAGCAGCCCGGTTAAAAAAGACAATGTTCTATCAAAATCTCTTTGGTGTAAGCTTTGTTGAAACCATCAATTATTATCTGGTTTTCTGTAAAAATACACATCATTCCTCTAACGAAGTCGTGTTGTTTTCACTGATCTTTAAATATAGTAATTTCGTTTATTTTATGACAATAAAAGATGATTTTCTTATAGTAAATAACCCTTTGAGAATCGTATCTAACGATTGTGTGATCTACTATATAAATGTATTATGTCCTGAAAATGAAACAAAGAAAGTCTGAAATCAATGGAACCAATAATGCACATTTCGCTTAACCCTTTATTAACCCCGTCAGATTTTTATGACAAAATACTTGTCTAATTCTAATTTTTTTAAATGAGTTCACTATATTTAAAGTCAGCAGTTCTATTTAATCATCTTTCCCTATACAAACTGTTAACCCATTGTTCACCCGGTCAGATTATGATTTTTTAAAAAGTGAAAATTACGTGCCGCATTATTTCTGATTTAAAGTGCTTTTACTAGATAAGTTTGTAGTAAAAAAACACGAAATCATGTTTCTCCATACAAACTGTTAATCCATTTTTAACCCCAACAAATTTTGGTTTTCAAAAAGGTAAAAATACGCGAACCAATTCTCATTTAAAGTGATTTTACTAAGTTTGAAGTCAAAATTTAATCATCTATTTAATCATCTTTCCTCATACAAACTGTTAACCCATTGTTGATCTGGTCAGATTATGATTTTTTAAAAAGTGAAAAATACGTGTCGAACTATTTCTCATTTGAAGTTATTTTACTAAGTTTAAAGTCAACAAACCTATTTAATCATCTTTCCTCATACAGAATGTTAACCCATTCCTGACCCCGACAGATTTTGTTTTTCAAACAAAGTAAAAAATTATTCGAATTATTTCTAATTTAATTATTTATTCTATCTAATTATTTTTTATTTAGAGTTGTTTTACGAAGTTTGCAGGTATTAGGTCCATGGGCCCATGTTTTTTTATAGTCTTTCCATATACAAACCTTAACCCGTTGTCAACCATGTTTAATTTTGATATCCAAAAAATTAAACAATATCTGTCGAATGTTTTTTATTTGGAGTATTTTCACCAAATTTTAAATCAATTACATCACGTTTCTAAATTTTATTTTAAAAAAAATTTAATCATTCATCAAAATTTAATCATTTTCTAAAAGGTATCTACAGTTCAAATTGCATGTTTATAGCTTTAGCAATTTGGGCTGTGCGATGATGAATCAGTCATGAGTCAGTCAAGACAAACAATTATAGCATGAAGTTAGCTGAGAAAAATTACAGTTATATTCGAAATGGGGAGGTTAATGGGGTCTCGACAATAGATTTTAATTTTTGCTTCGTAGAAACCCAAAAGTTGACACCCACACCACTCCGATTATATGAGGAAACGCCCTCTGGTGGTGAATTTCAGAACCTTAATTAATTTTGTATTTTTTGTACTCTTTTCTTTGGACGATTGTTAAATAAATCATTCAAATCGATTCAGCAGTTTCCGAAATACGATACTTTCTCGCTTACTTTACTACATTTCCAAGTGGGAGCCAACTCCATAGAAAATGGCCCGTTTTATATGGCAGCCCCTTAAGACTTGGAGATAGCGGGTAGGTATGTTTGTAAGAAATATTTGGAAGAGAAAATAAATGAGTGTTGGTCTTACATTTGACACACCTGGGGGCAACCTGGGAGCAGTTGGAACCTATTTTATAAAAACAATCATTTTGTATGGGATCCCCATTAAGGGTTGGAGATAGAAGGTTAGTATGTTTGAAAGAAATGTTCAGTTAGGAAAACTAGTGAGGGTCAGTCAAAGAGTTTAACCCTCTAAGAGCAACTTCTGAGTAGTTGTGGTGCAATTTGTTGAATTTCCCAGCTTTTTTGGTGAACATTGACCGCGATGCGATGCCGTTTAACCCCACTCTAGCCCTACTATTTTTCGGCTTATGTACTTTTTCACCAAACCACATGAAGTGAAAGGTTCTTCATCACCGAAATCAAAAAAAATGTGCACTAAATAATGTCTATTAAATACCTACATACCACGCCTTTGGACATTTCATCTCCCTCCTTTTCACAGAGGAGATGACAGGACAACAACAGTCGAGGTTAATTTGTTTACAAATATCGATAGAAAATTAAAAAAAAAATCAAGGAAAAGATAATAATTTTTTTAGTTTCTAAAATGGTTTACGGTTTTGATTTTATTGACCCCTATTTGCCTTAAAATCGATGACAACCCCATAATCAATGTGTACAATTTAATGTTAAGGCTTTGGCGCAGTTTTATACTTTTGAAATTCTCAAACAACATCTAAGTGAACTGAAGATTAGTTCCAAATTATGAACTTCAATAGGGCAAAGCCCTGTTTAATTGAGGCAAAAGACCAGCCCTTCCGTTTACTATAATTGAACCTTCACTGCAAAAAACGCCTACGAAATTATCCTCTGCATGTTTCGTCTTAGTCGTCCAATAAAGTCATAAATATTTGCCACCCAGTGAAGAGCACCGAAAATTCCATATTTAAATGGAAATGAGCCGCGTTGCTCATACTTACTTTGCGCTTTTCAATACATTTTCTTGGCCCAAAAAATATGACTTCATTGCCGACTTGCGGCGCAGGGGATGCGGTGTGCGGCGCTGTGTTGCTGTTAGATTTTTATCGTTGTTATTGTTGTTGTGCGCAAACCCTACCCTACCACAACATGAAACGCAAATTCATTTAACCAGCAAAGGGAACGGCATAAAAACATAAAAACACTGTCGTCGCGGCGATGAGACGCCGGGGGCGGAATCAACAAATTTATGTGCACGCACGCTATGCGGTGCGACGTGCGGCAGCGCCAATTCACCAATTTGTTGTGTTTTTTTTTTTGCTTTTGTTCATCAAACAAAACCAACAGCAATAATAACAGCAACAACAACAACAAAAATCAAGCAGAACATAAGCTTGACGAGAAGGCTGGAAGGGGGTAGAGCGGGCAGAGGGGGGGCCACAGTGCCGGCTGACAGGCGAAAAACGGCAAACGACAGTGAAATGTTGCCAGCTCGAAATGGCGGCGAAACTAACAGTGAATTCGAGCAGGACCTGTTCCGGCCAGCGCATGCAGGAGGTTAAGTGGTAAAAGTGCTGCCAGTTGTTATTGTATGCAGGCGCGCGGGTCGATAATGCCGGCGCCAAGCTGTCGGGACAAATTTCATAGCTCGAGTGGCGCCTAAGCCGCAGCGGCAGTATGGCAACAAAAAAGGGCGACAGCGACCGCAGCCGCAGCGATTTCAACAAAAGCAACCAAGACATCGCATTAGGAGCGAACAGAGCGATTGCGAGTGGCGTGCGACGTAACGGACTGGCAAGAAATCACGAATATGCTAAGCCAGAAAGCGTGAGGCCGAGTGCGGCGAAAAAAAGTGCACACACGCCAAACAAACAAAAAGCGAAAGCAGCAAAGAAGTGGGAAATTGAAAAAAATTAGAAAACTGCTTTTGGTGTACGGAGTCGACACATTGGGGACGCTACAGTGTACGCAGAGGAGGCGCTCATTGTGGTGCAGAAAGGGTTAAAGATTAATAAGTTCAAGAACCTTCCCAAAGTCCTCTTGAAGTCCAAAACTGGAACTCTATTTTTTTGTATCTGCTATGCCGAGTCCTCTAATAACTCTTTAGGAAACTATCTTCCATATGGAACTCAAGAGCCAAAATCTATTATCCAGTCTACACTTAAGGGGTTATATACAAAGTTGGGGCTCGAAAAATCGAAAAAATTTGTTTGGCATTTTCTGAAAGTACATAATTTTGAAAATATCTGTGCAAAATTCATTCAGATCGGATCACTGGTTGTCAAATTACAGCCGTTTGCAGCGCGCTGGTCCTATTGATAGGCACTTGGCGCGCGGTTGACACAAAACTCTAAACGTGATTATCTCGGAATGCGTTGTTTTCAAAAGTACTGTTGCGGTGAACGTGATATCTCAAAAACTTTTTATCCGATTTTCAAAAACTTTTTTTTCAAATATTTGTATTTACGATCTCGTGTACTTGAACGATTCATTTTCCATCCGAAAATTTTTAACTTTTTGCAATGAATTTTTTTTTGAAATTTTGACCACCAAAAAAATCAATTTTTTCTGTCAGCGTGGTTTTTTTTATTAAAAAAAAATTTTTTTGGGAAACCAAATCGTTCAAGTACACCAGAATACACTTTTCTTAAATAATTTTTTTCCTTTTTTGATTTCAGTTGAGCGGTTCGCCTTGGAGAACGTTCACCGCAAGCCTCTGCAAAAAAAAGCGCTGCGAGGCATATGTCATAACTCCGACAATTTTCAAAATTTTCTCAAAATTTAAAGTGTTTTTATTTCTTCGATAGTAATACTAGAACATTGTATTTTGCTTTATCCAATAAAACTTGCTTAAAACCTTTTTAAAAAATCACAAACTTAGCTCACTTTTTCTCCCTAACTTTGTATATAACCCCTTAACCCAAGCTTGTTTAGGCCTACAAAAACCTACTTAGCCTTTTTTAAGCTCCATTGTGTCGAGTCCTCTACAAACCCACTTGAGACCTACTTGATTGAATAACTGTAGAAGATCTCAGAACCAGTTTTCAACTATTATATAGAAAAGAAATCGCTGGATGTCGTTCATAGAAACCTTAATAATATCCTTCAGAATCTGACAGTCCCTGTACTCAGTTTACCCTAAACTTCTATGCAATATTTTCTTAACTTGGAAATCGTCCCATTACCTCTAATAACCCACTTGAAAGCTTTCTTGTTCATAGAACTGTAGAGCCAAACATTATTATCTAAAATATATTTAACCTACACGAGGCCTGCAAAAGCCTAAATAACTCAAAGTACTTGTGATCCAATATCTCGAGTCCTCTACAAACCCACTATTCGAATGTCATGATTGCAGAACTTTAGAAAACAAAACTCCACTTGTGCTCCGATATCTCGAGTCCTCTACGAACTCACTATTCGACTGTCATTACTGCGAAATTGAAGAAGATCTCAAAATCTATTTTCAACCATATGACTGTATTAGAAATCTATACGATATTGTCAAAACCAAACAGAGTCTATATTAAGTTCCCCCAACTTTGAATACTTGTTTGATTAATTTTGAAATCTTCTTATTAAAGTTAATGTAACCCAACGATTCAGTACAGCGCATGGAAACAAAAACTACAAGCAAGAATATTAGCGCAGCAGTGGTTTTGACTGTTTTTTGCTTTCCATAAGGGTTGAGGTTAGGTTCATTGTGAGCAGTGTGAGGGTGTTGTAAAAAGCAGCTGGCAAGAGCGACAAGATATATAGAGTGTTGCAGAAAAGCCAGATGTATCTACTCATGTAGAGAATAGAAAAATATCATCTAAAATGATTTAGCTAGAATGTTACAAAATATAGAAAAATTTTTACACGAATTGAGAAGTGTGATCATCTGTGGTTAGCTAAAAAATTCGGAGTTTAACTCTCAAATAACTAAACACCAATCAAATCCAAATCGTGACAGCATTATTTGAAAGCATACACTAGAGATTGTCTTCTGTCCTCCATTCTATATTTTTATCATTATCTCTATCTCCAACTTTATTTCTATCTGTATCGACATCCCCACCCTCCCACCCCCCGCCTATCCTTATTCCTATCTCTATCCTTGTCCTTATCCCGATTCCAATTCCTACCCCTGTCTCTATCCCAATCCCTATCCTCATTCCTATTCCTATCTCTATGCCTCTCCCTATTTCTATCCCAATCGCCATCTCTATTCCTATCTTTATCGTTATCCCCATCGCTATACCTATCTCTATCCCCATCTCTATCCCTATCCCAATCGTCATCTCTATTCCTTTCTTTATCGTTATCCCCATCCCTATCCCAGTCCCAATTCTTATCCCTATCCCAATCGCCATCTCTATTCCTATCTCTATTGTTATCCCATCCGTATCCCTATCCCCATCCCTATTCCTATCTTTATCGTAATCCCGCTATCGTAGTCCCAGTCCCAGTCCCAGTCCCAGTCCCAGTCCCAGTCCCAGTCCCAGTCCCAGTCCCAGTCCCAGTCCCAGTCCCAGTCCCAGTCCCAGTCCCAGTCCCAGTCCCAGTCCCAGTCCCAGTCCCAGTCCCAGTCCCAGTCCCAGTATCAGTCCCAGTCCCAGTCCCAGTCACAGTACCAGTCCCAGTCCCAGTCCCAGTCCTATCCCTATCCCTATCCCTATCCCCATCCCTATTCCTATCTTTATCGTTATCCCTATCCCTATCTCAGTCCCAATCCTTATCCCTATCCCTATCGCAATCGCCATCTCTATTGCTATCTTTATTGTTATCTCCATCCCTATCCCAGTCCCAATCCTTATCCCCATCCCTATTCCTATCTTTATCGTTATCCCCATCCCAATACCAGTCCCAGTCCCAATCCTTATTCCTATCCCTATCCCCATCCCAATACCAGTCCCAGTCCCAATCCTTATCCCTATCCCCATCCCTATCCTCAACCCCATCCCTATTCCTATCTTTCTGCCTATCCCTATCCCAATCGCCATCCCTCTTCCTATCTTTATTGTTATCCTTTTCCCTATCCCCATCCGATATCACTATCCCAATTCCCTTTCCATATTCCCAACTTAATTTCTATTCCTTTTCTTATCCCTATTTCCAACTCTACCTCTACGCCAATCCAATTCTTTTATATTTATCTACTTTACCTCAAATAAATTTACAATTCACTTATCACTTGTCCAGCGCCGTCAGCCCACATACCGCCCGTGTCAGCTGTAGGGCGGCAGTACTCAGCTGTTTTGGCAGCTGTTTCGTTTGTCCTTTCTCGTACCGGCCGGCAAATGTCTTCGGCACATTGCGTGTCCTTTGAGTTTCTGTACTATTTAAATGTGTATGTGTGTGTGTGTATGTGTGTGTGTAAAGTCTATGTGCTGCAACTGTCGCATGTGGCATGCGGTAGCGAAGCGAAATTTATTTGGTTGCTAAGTGGGAAATACGCGTTGTCCGTCCATTCAACCAGCAGTCCGTCCTTGTGTGCGTCCTTTCGGCTGTGCATGTTGCCGCGTTGTCGCGCATTTAGTGCTCGGCTTGGGATTTGAATTTTGACGATTTGCTCAAAAGTGGAATTGAAACACATTTAGTATCAGTTGCTGCCCGCTCGCCGCACTTCGCCCTTTTCTTTGGCCGTTTTATTATTTTGTTTACTTTGTCTGTTCGTACATCAGTGCGGCGTGGTAGTTGGCCACGTTTAATGCCCTCTATTTGTCATTCATAGTGGTGATAGTTTAAGTGTTTTTCGGTCTTTGTCTTTTACTGGCGCTGCTGACTAACACGCAACTCCCGCACACACACACACACACACGCACAGACCTATGCAAACCAGTGGGAAAGGTGATTCATCGCAAATCAAATCAAATGTATGCTCTCTCTTTCGTTCATTTCGTCTTTCATTTCGCTTCGCTGGCGCTGAGAAAGCAGCGCCGTTTATGCGCCTAAATGTAGACTGCCAGCTTGGCACCAATTTAACGCGCACCTCTAACCGTCACTGTCGGCGGCCTCAATGACATTCATGAAATGCTTTCTTAATTTCGTACATTTGTATGTGTTGCGTGTGTATTTGTATGTGTGTGTGTATAAGGCGCTCTGTGTTGGCTTAATGGCATTTGCCCAATAAACGCGCCTTGTTTTTGTTAATAGTAACAATATTCTTTATTGTTGCACATTTGTTTGCCGCATAAAGCCAAATCATGAATTGTGCGCGTGTGTATGAGTGTGTGTCTGTATTTGCGCGGAAACGCATATAAAGAGTTTATTAATTTTATTGCTGGAAATCACAAATGCTGCGCAAATCAGCTGCCAAATAATTGAGTTAATCAAAGCATTTCTGCAAAAAGGAACTCAAAGTTAGTTGACAATTAAGGAACTCTGTTTTTGTGTTAGTCAGGATTGCTCATTTTTAGGTTCGACTTAATGTGTGTTGAGTTAATGTAGATCCAAAATTTTGTTTTTTTTATTATAGAAAAATACTGGAAATAGTTTTGAGCAGGGACTTAACTATTATATCTAAGTTTTTTAAGAAACAAATATTTGTTTCATTCTTGATAATTATTATTTTTGGATTTTTTTTTTTACGTTGCTTCATAACTTTTATTAATGACTTATTTTAATTACGTTACCGATAACTATTATTTTGAGAAATTTTCGTTTATCAATTTGAAACAATTAAAAGTTAATTTATACCCAAAATGGGGTAATTCAAAATTTTATTTTTCAAAATAATAGTTATTGGTAACGTAAATAAAAAAAGTCATAAATAAAGTTAAAACTCAGGCCACGAAAAGATTTCTTATTGGGAATAATTATTATAAAGCAATATTTTTAGAAGTTTCTTAAATTAAGACAATTTTATTTATTATTATTATTATTTTATTTCCAAAAATATGGATAATAATTATTTTAGGTCTCTGGATTTGAGGTATAAAAAAATGTATTAGATCAAATTAGATTTATAAAAGAGTGTTATACACTGCAACCTGTTAGATCGATTAGGAGCTCCTTCTGGCCCATAAGACAAGAACCAATCAATCTCAATTATAAAACCTCTGTCAGACCGATGTCTGCTAAACATTTAAAAATATCGAGAGGATCAAGTGGGGTGTCCCACATAGGCTCATCGAGGCGTTTGTATCTTTTGTGTATTAAAATATTTTTGTTTCGCAATGAAATGTGTATCATCATGCGGAATAATTTTCAAAGTTCGATGCATATTTAACATTTATTATTTAAGGAGTAACACCACCTTAGAATTTTGAATCTTTTTTGTTTGTGGAGAATTTCTCTTTCAATTTCTGAAATAAACCGTCAAAAAAGGCTCAGTTGTCTAAGTGTGGAGAAAGGAGAGACTGTAAGTCATCTTCTCGACCATTTTCCGGCTTCCTCTCGACAGAAATGGAAAGCTCTAGACTCACTAATCTTCGACAATTTAGGTGATCTCAGTTCAGCCAATATCAAAAAGCTGCTAAATTTCATCCCCAATTAAACTGTCTTAATAGGGCTTTCGAATAGCCTTTAGTAGGGTCACACCGCTTCTTTCTTCTTGTGGTATCATGGCCCTGACAGCCACTTTAATCTAACCTAACCTAGAATTTTGAAACAATTTTTTACAAAAGAAATCCTCTGCCTTGGTTGCGCTTTTTTTCTCTTTCGAAAGACCCGCAGTAAGGTCACATACCCTTTCTTTTTCTAGTATCACAATGAGCCCAAGATGTGGCCTAAGATTATCTTGCAGCAAGGTCCCATGCTGTGGCAGCCACTTCAACCTAACCTAACATAGAATTTTAAAACAATTTTTTTTTTAAGTATTTCTCTTTCTTTCTAAATGGAGATGGAAAGTTTTAAGTTTCATCACATCACTTTTTTTCTTGTGGTATGGGCCCAACATGTGACCTAAATGTGTCTTGCAGCAAGGTCCCATGCTGTGGCAGCCACTTCAACCTAACCTAACATAGAATTTTAAAGCATTTTTTTTTAAAGTATATCTCTTTCTTTGCCATGCTTTCTCTAGATGGAGATGGAAAGTTCTAAATTTCATCAACCAATTAAAATGGTTAAGTGGGGTCACATGGTTTTGAATGGTCACATCACTTTTTTTTCTTATGGTATCATAATGGGCCCTACTTTGATAGCCACTTCAACATAACCTTAGCTGATTTAGGATTAAAATCCCCTACAAAAGCCGTAATTAACTAGAAAAAATGCTTGTTAGAAAAAAAACTGAAAGCTAATAGAAGTGAGTCTAAGTATGTCACTACTTTTATTCGTTAAGAAGGACCTCTGTTTTTTAATCACGTACTACTTAAATCATATTTTTTTACGCTTTTTAGTTGCATTAAATCAACTGAACAGTGCCTTCTTTCATTAAATAGACAGAATTTGTCAAGGCGAGAGAAGTCTTTGCTTTCTATTTGCCTACCAAACCATTTGGAAATCATAAGAAAAATTCTCAACTCAACCTTTGGAACTGTAGATTTCTTTATTTTTATTATTTTCAGATTAAATTCAATCATTTTCAAATATAGTGACACCTTTTTCAAAATGAATGAAACCATTGAACCGGTGAAACATTATTTAAATGCAATGAAATTTTTTTCATATAAAATTCAACTTTTCGTTTGACATCTATTTAACCCTTTCGAGCCCGAATTTTACCCTGTGTCTCGATATTATTTTTTGGTATTTAAATCATGAAACACTTTCCTATGAAGTGTGCACACGACATTTGAAGTCACCACGCCTCTTTGTTAGAGTTCTAGAGCTAGTTTGCTTTTGAACAATTCTATCTTAAAACGGGTTAAATAAAGTTTGTATCAATATTTTTTGATTACAGAAAAATTATTTAATATTTATGGAAAACTACAAAATTATCACTTTTTGATTTATTTAACCGTTATTAAAGAAACAGGGTTTGATCAAACGCGCCCAATCAATTAGACTTCAATTAGAACACAAACTTTCCCTGATATCACTGCAAATTATTGGAAATTATTTTGCGGATAACAGTAAAATTATTGTAATTTGCTTTGGATTCACTTCTAAAAATATTAATTTGTTGGTGCCTACTTAAATTAAACCCATAAATCAATCGTAGCTTTTGCTATAAGATGACAAATAAGTGAAGTTGCTCTCAGGCAACTTTGGGGTCGAAAGGGTTAAACAGTTTACAAATAAACTGTAAATTTTTCTTTCATTTTAACTTTGTTTTTTGATCTCTTTCACCGGAATGGTTATGGGCATTGTTTTGCATAAATCCAGTTCGAATTCTAAATTCCGAATTAAATTCATTCAGCTTTCCTCCTGTCCAATGGCCGCATTTCCACACGAAGTAGGCTCTAGAACCTCTTAAGGCCAACAAGAACAAAAATTTTACAACATATTTTTAGTTTGACCACATATCGCGCACGTCTGGCAACCCTAAGTGCACGGCATTAGATTCCCTCGGCTAATGAACGCATTAAACACTTAGGCAAAGTAAATGAACCACAAAGCAATAACACATAAAATGTGAAAAGCGAAATGCAATTAAAATTATAGTCAAGAACAACAACAACAAGCTGCACACACACACTCCCACCAGCGACTATGTGTGAGTGTTTGGGTGCAGCACAATCACAGCGCAAACGCCTCTGGCGCCGCCTGCAGCAGCTCCAGTCACTTTGACAGTGGCGCACGAAGAACACAGCTGGCGCTTGCAACTAGCTTCCTTTCCGTCTCGACTCCATTGGCAAACTTTGCGCATTTCGTCCAGAGCGAAAAAGCAGCTGCAAGTGGTCGATCGGAAACGGAATGTTTCTGCAATGCGTCGGCTGGCAGGTGGCTGGGATGCAACAGCCATAAGAAATGCCCAATGTGCGTCGTGTTCGTGTCCATCGCGCCAGAGAGTGAAACATAAAAAATCCATTCAACGCACACAGCGCGCTGCACGCACGACTACACCGATGTGACGCTTGGTGTGTGTGTATGTGTGTGTGTGTGCGCACAAGTGGCCGCACCACCAACGGTGACGCTGCATTCGGGCGCCTCTAATGCGGGAATTTATTTCAAGCGCTACACTCGCCAGTGGTTTGCGTAATTAATAAATTGATTGGATTGCTTTGTAGTGCTCAAAGTGATGCTGCAAAATTATAACAACAACAACAACAACAAAATTGAAGAAGGAAAATTCCCAAGTATGCGCGTGGATTAAAAGACAAAATAATAAATAGTTGCTTAGTGCTTAGCTGGGATCATGATTTAAAAACTTATTGTCTCTCCTTGAGACTGGCGAGTTAAGCGAAGATGTGCCATTTGTGGCGCTTGTTTCGAGGCTTTGATGCAAAAGTTTATGCTGCATCAAAGAGGGTCACATGTGCAGCACCAACACCAACACTAATACACAAATGCACTCTCAAGCACGGTTGCCACTCAGCTAAAATTGTTGATACCAAAATTATGCTCAAAAACGGTCCAAAAAGTAACGAAAGGACTATTTTATGTTTTCGACAAAGAATTTTTACCGATTGCCTTCAGTCAGTTCATCTTTTTTTCTTTGTTTTGCTTATACACGTTTGTATTAAAAAGGCCCAAATTACACAAAAATGGCCCAAAGGCCCAAGTGATATAAAAAGGCCCACTTTTCCGTCCCACGATTTAAATTTTGTAGCATTTATTTTCCTTGCAAATCACAGCTCTGAAGTTTGGCAGCTTTTGTCTCTGATTATTTTGATTATTAACCCTTTGCACTCCGCTGTCCCCTCTCACGGGACATCGTAATTCTAGCATATCACTCGGATGTCCCCTCTCAGGGTACATTCAAGTTTATTAATGATTACGGGGAATTGAGTTATTTCAGGGCAACTTTTTGAGACAAGCATGTTTTCCTAAGTTTTCTCTTGAAATGGCACAAGAAATCAAATCAAGATATCGTAAACTTACTAAGATATATACAAGAAATGTTGGGGAGTGTTTTAAAAAGTATCATACTGTACAAAATTATAAACAATAAAGTATTGATTTTTTCGCAAATATACATTCTTCGATCTCAACCAATTCATATAAGACCAATATCATTATAATACGTTACTTAGTTCCAAAATTATAAGAAATAATACGAGGGTCTGTAAATGTTCAGTTCTGCCGTAAAGTGGCGCTGAGTAGCTGATAGCCAACGTCGAAAATCGTTCGGAGTGCAAAGGGTTAAAATGAGCCGCTACACTGCGGTATCTTTGTAAAAAAATTTATTCATTGGAGGAACGTTTTCCAGACTGAATCATCGTTTGAAAATCCAATGTCAGCTGAACAACGAAATGGTGCAATTTGTGAAACCTCTAATCTATGCAATAAACCTCAATTCCTGGGCTCAAAGGCGAGATCCAACGCGTCAACGCTGAGATGGAGTCACATATTTGCCTATATGTGATGGAAAATCGAAAAAAGAAGAACAAGAGCATGTGATCAGAACCACGTGGGTCATTTGCCGTATATTTTAATCGGAAGATGTCTGATGATGATGATCTGATCTGATGTGATTTTGTGATGTGACATGATGTGATGTGATGTGATGTGATGTGATGTGATGTGATGTGATGTGATGTGATGTGATATGATGTGATGTGATGTGATGTGAAGTAATGTAATATTATGTGAAGTAATGTGAAGTAATGTGAAGTAATGTGGAGTAATGCAATGTGATATGATGTGATGTGATGTGATGTGATGTGTTGTGAAGTAATGTTATATAATATGATGTGATGTGAAGTGAAGTGAAGTGAAGTGAAGTGAAGTGAAGTGAAGTGAATTGAAGTGATGTGATGTGATGTGATGCGATGCGATGCGATGTGATGAGATGTGATGTGATGTGATGTGATTTGAAGTGGGCAGGAAGGCTGTAAGGCTTCCATAGCACTCAGTTCATATGGGCCAATGTATGTACTAAAGAGCTGCGCAAAAGATTCTATTGGGCACACTTCACTACTGCACAGTACTGTCAAGTACTGTACTTCAGTGTCGCGGCGACAGCAAATTCAAATGCGCAATAGTTCTATTCTGCAACAAAGCAAGCACTGCAAACCTTTTCGCTACAGCAACGACAGTGCTTGTGTTCTGTTGTGAAACAAAACATCAAAACAGAAAGCGATAATGAGTTGAAGTAACGGTAAATCATAGCAAGCACACCGAGTGAAGTAGAACTTCTACTTCACACCGCGTGAAACAGAACTTCTACTTCACAGCGAGTGAACCAGAACTTCTATTTCACACCGAGTGAAACAGAGTTAAATAAGTATTGAAAAAACATGTTTTAAACCTGCGTTTTTTTTACATTAATGTTGTTGTAATGCTTGAAATGCAGCCCAGATTCCATACAAAATACCAAAAACAAACATCAGCTACTCCGATCGTGCAAAACATAACACCGTATGCTTGAAAATGTTCTATTCAGTGCTTCACTTCAGTGTTGTTCTACTTCAGTGTTGTTGTACTTCCGTGTTGTTCCACTGCAGCATTGTTCTACTTCAGTGTTGCTCTGCTTCAATGTTCTACTTCAGTGTTGTTCTATACTTCAAGGTGCTTGAAGTTCTATTGTCGTTTCGTGCAGTATTCGTATGAATATCAAAAGCTTTCTTCACTGCAGTGCTTGTTTTGTAGTGAAAGTGAAGAAGAGCGACAGTATTTGAAAGCACAGCGATGGCTTGCAAGTCATTTTTATAGTGCTTGCGCCGCTCTTTAGTATGTACGTCCAAAGGTAGGCCAGATGAAAGGGATAGGAGAAAGGTAAGGGATAGAAAAGGAAAATCGTGCAAAGAGAAGAGCTTCTTGGTTTCTTTGGGGATTCTAAGGAGGATGGGAAGAGGCAGAGTATGAGCTTACCTCATATTCAATACATTTCTGCAGAATGTATGCCTCCTGCTTTTCCAGAAAGCTGGGCAGTAGAAGATAAAATGCTCTGGTGTGTACATGTCGCATGTCTGCCATATGTTGGCCACATGCATTGTGTCCTGTGATTGTTCCAATCATGAGACAACGATTTTTCAAGTCGAAGAAGCAAATCCCTTCTCTCCTTGCTCGGCGTTCTCACAAAACACTTTGCTATTCTGCAAAACTCCACTCCAAACCATTTCACCATGTGACCAATGCTTGCATGGTTCTTGATTCATTGTAGAACCACGGCAGCGTTGACGCCGATTGCACTGAACAACAAAAACATAATAATAATAAGGTTCTAGCAACAGATTCTGGTAGAGGGGGCAAAAAAAATACGCATGTATCGGAATTTTGAAAGCTTACGTCTAAATTTTTGTTTTAGTTTTTCCCCCTTTGCACAAACTTGTTGTGAATCGGTATACGAAAATCATGTGACTTTACATTTTAGGTAAATGATGTGCTTGGCAATACGATGTAAAATACTATGCGGAACAATTTTGTGAAACATTTTGAGCTCCCATTTTTATGGGTAATTTTGACACTTTTTTCTAAAATGCCAAAAAATGTCCTTTGGAATAACACTCTTAAGAAAGAAATGTACCACGAAAATATTCGCCATAAAAATCGTCTACAGATGACTGAATGCATCAAAGATCAAAATTTAACTTGAACGCCCGGAATAAGTTTTTTGGACAAAATTTTATTTTTATTTCAGTGTTAAAAGGTTTTATTCCTTTGGATTGCTCTACAATTGGCCAGTTTACTGCACCCAAGACCCATCAAAAAGTTGATGTAAGCGTGAAACTAGAGGTCCATCATAGTAATCTGGCATACTAAATTTTTCATATTTTGATCCATTGCCTTTTTAAAAGTACTTTAAAGCTTTAGAGACACACACATTTCAACGAATTTTGAATATTTTTATTAAAATATTTGTGCTTGTGCAATAATAAAGATGTGGGTATCAAAGAGGAAACTCATAGTCTTTTGACAAAATTATCCATTTTGAATTTTGAGCTCCAAAATGTGTCATTAAAGTCCTTTCAAAACTATATCCTTCAACATCCTTGAAGATTTTGAATGAATCATTTTGAAAAAAATATATGTTTCGGATCTCAGTCTGCTAAATCATACATACTTCCAATTTTTATACTTCTAGCTTTATTGGTTTAGGGCAAAAAAATAGTTTCCATCCATAAACAAGAAAAAACTATGGAATATGCATTAAATCAAAGTTGAAATATGTGCACTACATACTTGACCCAATAGCCCAAAACTTCAGTCATATGTTCACAATTTGTGCCCTTAAAGTGTTGATCAATCTTGCTTATAAAACCTACTACTGCCTTAAGAAAACTCGACCTCAAACCGACACCACTTACAGAACCAACAATTCATTGCAATAAACTTCAGTCAATGCTATTCAATTTCTTAAGTTCTGCACCTTCTACATTTCCTAATCGCTTTTGCTTAAGCTTTGAGTGCCTCCTTAATAATTACTTAGACTTTTCTTTACGACTTTAATTACGCAGGAGTTCAACTGCTCCTCGTCTCTAACGAAAAAGAAAACAACGAAAAAATTAAGGCACTGCTCCATAAAATATAAAAAATTACACCGTCTTTATGGGCCACCCCAGCAATTCGAAACACAACCAGCTCGAGTCCAGAGGGCCGGCCTACCGACTGCGACGAAAGAGAGAGGCGGCGGAGGGAGA